>SJYA01001027.1:436522-480037 GCA_006410615.1 Neotragus moschatus
ATAAACTGGATTGTTTTGTGTGCGGGGGGGGGGAGGGAATTTCTTTGGTTCTGCAAGCACAATTGTAAGCTTTCCTGTTTAAGTCTGACCCATCATATTGAAATGCTGTCACTAGTATCATTAGCAAGTAAAGTGTTGATAACATAGTCAAATGCACAGCAGAGTTCTGGCTCTTAAGTGTCTGGACTAACTCCCAATATTAGGAATAGGAGTCAAACTGCCATCACTTTTCCTGTGCTAACAGACGCCCTGCCATTAGCAGTCTGAAGGCAATTTTAATAAAATACATAGCCCTGCTGAGTTGGTCTCAAAAGATAAATAAGCAACGTAGAAAAGAAGCTTTTGTTTAAAAGTAATTATTTAAACTATGCATTACAG
The DNA here is from genome assembly GCA_006410615.1 of Neotragus moschatus. Lineage (NCBI taxonomy): Eukaryota > Metazoa > Chordata > Mammalia > Artiodactyla > Bovidae > Neotragus > Neotragus moschatus. Next base: position 436,901 of record SJYA01001027.1, read on the forward strand.
GTAATTTTCTTTTACCAGTAAGGCAAATGCTCTCAGAATTTCAATAATGATTTGGTGGCACTTATCTAAATAATGTAATATTGTTGTTTCAAAGACTTAAAGCGTCGCTTTATTTTCACATATATACAAAATGAGGGCAAATTGGATCCAGGTATCAAGTGCATGTGTTTTACAGTTTATATTACATTTTTTGGGGGGTGAACAGTGTTGTATTCTTGGACAGATTTATGGAAATGTAACAAGCTGGTGATAGAGTTCTGGGAACTGCAGGCTTGACTTCCAAACACAGATTAGAACAGGAGGGCAAAGAACATCTTTTCATTTTTCCTTTTGCTGTCGGAAAGGGAATACTATTTCAGTTTTTTTTCTTTTTTTTAAACTCTTTTAATAGGATACTTGTACATAAACCACAGTCACAAGGGTGTAATAAATGTGTGCCTGTATCAGAGGGGCCAAAGCTTTGTTTGCCAAAAGGTAAAGAAGTCTCAGAAAGCTTTTTAAGAGTCTATTCAGAAACCATTCAAAGTACCTCCTTTCCTTCCCTTCTTAATAGTGACACGCTGGCCTGAGATCCATAATACAGAACTAGCTCTGGCCTCACAGAGGGCACAGTAAGAACTTACCTACATAAATGTGAAATGCAGAGCATCAGGAAGGTTCCTGTTTCTAAGTGCCAGTCAGGCAAAGGGCTTCCCAGGTGGCGCTAGTGGTAAAGAACCCGCCTACCAATGCAGGGGACTTAAGAGACAGACGTGGGCTCTATCCCTGGGTCAGGAAGATCCCCTGGAGGAGGGCAACCCACTCCAGGATTCTTGCTTGGAGAATTCCATGGACAGAGGAGCCTGGCAGGCTATAGTCCATAGATTTACAGAGAGCTGACGTAACTGAGCATGCGTGCAGCCCGACGAATGTACTTTGGACAGGCAGACCTCAATTCAAATCCCACTCAAATCCCAGCTGTTTTCTTTTCATGATGTATCAGTTTTATCGAGTTATACAGCTTCTCTAAATCTTTGGGTTTTTTTTCATCTATAAATTGGAAATAATAAAACCAACATTGTCTGATTGTTACATGGACATAATGAGACAATACACGTAAAACGTTAAGGATGGTGTCTGACACAGAATGGGCACTTGGAAAATGTTTTTTATTTTATTTGTTTATGTTTATATTAATGAACTTCTAACAGTTTTATCAGGAAGGTTACATGTTAAATATTGTGCAAGGAGTTGGGATAAATAGGTTGATCAATAAATATATGGTCTCCACTTCAAAATTTAAATCTAATGCAAGACAGAAATGTTAGCAGGTAATTCAAACACAGTGTGCCTGCCACTTGTTGTATTCTTATTGGTCTCGTGGACAAAAAGGGGGCAGGGCTTAATACTGACCATGGGAAAAAACTACTGTAAAATCTTTGTTTATGAAGCTTCTAAAGGGATGATTGGAGAAGGCAATGGCACCCCACTCCAGTACTCTTGCCTAGAAAATCCCATGGATGGAGGAGCCTGGTAGGCTGCAGTCCATGGGGTCGCTGAGAGTCAGACACGACCGAGCGACTTCTCTTTCACTTTTCACTTTCATGCACTGAAGAAGGAAATGGCAACCCACTCCAGTGTTCTTGCCTGGAGAATCCCAGGGACAGGGGAGCCTGGTGGGCTGCCGTCTATGGGGTTACACAGAGTCGGACACGACTGAAGCGACTTAGTAGCAGCAGCAGCAGCAAAGGGATGATACTCTGAATTTCCACTCTGAGCTGTTGTAGTCAAAGCTAACTATTTTTTTCCAAGAGTGATTTCCCAGCTCCTCCTTCTTTCTCTTCTTCTTTTATGTTTATGTAAACTTTCTCTTAGATTGTTAGTACCATAGTTACATGATACCTGCAGTCAGAGAGAAGAGATAAGCGTAAATCAGTACTCAAGTGCTGCTCAGCACCTCTGCTAAAATAATTTGGAGGAACAGTTAAAAATATAGACTTTATTCTCATACATTGCTGAATGGAATGAAAATTAGTACAAGTCTCTTGGACAGGAATTAGATGATGGCTAACAAATCTACATATATATATATACCATTGTGACCCAGCATTCCCGTTATTCGGAATTTATCTTGCAGATATGTCTTTAACAATGTAGAACCCCATGCCCAAAGTTAGTCATTGCAGCATTGTTTATAAATGTAAAAATTAAAAGTTATCTAAGTGTTCGTACATAGGAGAGTAGTTGAATCCAGGACTGCGCTATGGCATTGCCTCATAATGAGGTACCATGCTGCTGTGAAAAGAATGAATGGATAGAGAGTCATTTTCAGTCAATACTACTAAGTGAGAAAAAAAATACAGAAAAATAATATCTAGAATTAAAGGGGAATAAGAAAACATATCTGATAATTGGAGAAAATAAGGAACATAAGTCAGAGACTCCTGAAATTGGTTGTTACTTATAGAGGTTGCGCTCAGTGAATGGGTATTGATAGAATGAAAATAAGGTAGAAATTGTGACAGAGGAGGGTGACACTTTATCTGAATATCCTTTTTTTTTTAATAGCTCTGAGTTTCATGTACTCAAAAATAAGTTGTTCATTAAAATGAGCTTGGATATTCAAGGAGCCCCACACTAAGACCAAAAAAGTAGCAAATTGTATTCATACAAATTACAAATGAAGAGGGAAGGGGGAAAAGAGTTCATTTGAGTACCTTTGCCAAACTGGGTTTTGATTTTATCATTTAAGATGAAAAAAAATAACTATTGCAGTCTTATAAGAAAATTTGTTTTTCACACAGTATGGATTAATGACTCTGTTTTTCAGAATCAGAGGTGAAAGTTAACATTTCTGGACTCTTGGTTATCTCCGGAGCTTGTGGATAATAAGGGCTATTTTTCTCACCGTAAAAGAGGGCTAGAATGAAGCCTGTGATGTTGAATTGGAATCTGAGTTATCAACTGCTCATGGTGTGTGTTATAAAGAAATAATTGTGTGTGTGTCTCTGTGTGTATCCATTTATACATTCTCTATCTTTGTCTGTTGGAAGGATGTGAAAGCACTAATACCTCAATACTGATGAGTACTCCTAGTACCTGGAGCTTGGTTTCTAAACATCATTTTCCGATAAAGGACACTGAGAACCCTTGAAAATGAAAGATTTTAGGACAAGTACAGGAAAATTATATGATGAGAAACTGGAACATCTTGTGGTTCAAGAAAGTAGGGAATGACTTAAAAAGGATGAAAGCAAGTGGAAAGGACATAGGAGTCAAATTGAAGTGACTCACAATGGCCACATCTGGAATATTTGAGCAAGGAACTATGATAATAATGGATTATACCCAATATAGTCCATGATGCTATCAAAATGTTGAAAAAAATAATAAATGGTAAAGAAAGGAAAGCTCTTTTATAACAGTAGAATACCGATTAATAACTGTAGAAGAAACGATGGCGATAGAAAATGACTATTTGGTAAATACCACATTAATAATTTTCACAGGCAAGAGTCAGACTGGATGCTAAATCAGTGGTGAAAATCTGATGATAAATAGGATACTTACATAGTCCAAATATTAATGTATCTTCTCAGAATGATTGCTATTTACAAAGGGGACAGTAGCAACTTTAGAGTGGAATATCCTGCGAGACACCGTCTAAAACAAGTGATCAGAGTATCCCCAGTAATGAGACGAACCAGCATCATGTGCCACACGTGTGACTCACTGAGAAAGGTACAACAAATCATTTCTGTTATTTTCTTACCCAAAATGCATAAGATGAATTGTATCGTGAGGAAATACCAGACAATTGTAAACCAACAGACATACTACGAAATAACTGAGCAGGTCTCTTTAAAAGTGTCAGGGTCATGCAAAACAAATAAAAATGGGAATTGTCCCAAATGAAAAGGGACTAAGAAGACAGGATAGATAACTATCAGCTCATGGTCCAAGAAAAGGACCTGAGTGAGACAATTGTTGAAATTTCAATAAGGGCTGTATCTCAGCCAGTTGTTTTCTGTTAATTTCTTGCTTTTGCTCATTGTGCTGTGGATTTGATATTTGTTAATATGCAAGGAAGCTGGGAACTTTGTACTGTTTTTGAAATTTTTTCTGAATGTGAAATTATTTCAAAATGAAGTGTTAAATTTAAAAATAAAAAATGTAAATATGTACCTTAAATAAGATGTTTGTATATATTATCCATTCTTCTTTATTATCATAAAAGAAAGTTTGTTTTGTAAGAGGACATCATCACTGGGCTCTCAGAACAAAAGGTCATCATAGAGCATCATGTATGTTGCACTGTGAGTTTGGTCTTATTCTATTAACTGACTCTGCCATACACTGTGTAAACCTTGAGGATACTTACTATCCCTTTGCATTTTCTAGTCTATTTGCCAATAAAATAGGGCTAATGATCTTAGCACTATGATTTCTAACTATTCACATCCATAGAGCAGAGCAGAGATGTCAAGTGTGGAGCCCGACAGCAATGATTTTAAGAAGCACTCAAGTGTAGATCAGGATTTAATGCCAGTGAAGGACCAAGTATCTTCTGGTAGGTGTAAAACTCCAGAGTATAAAAGTATTTCCAGAGAGGGAAGATAGAGCGAGTATATTCAGTTCAGTGGATGTGGATGAGGAGATCAGTAATCAGACAAAAACTAGAAAGGCAGTAGGAGCAAGCGTACATAGTGCAGCCAGCCAGTGGTTTCTGAGAGTGCGGAGTCTCCAGTTATACACAAGGCTTGGCAATGCTGGTGAGCTTGACGGTGCCAATGAGGTGATGGTAGCATTGCACATGCCTGAGGACAGCATAAAGGGCTAGGATGAAGGGTCGATTGCAACGTGGGGTTGCCTGGAGTTCTGTGTACAAGCACCTTGTTTTCCCATACATTCCTACTCAAAGATTTCACGTTTAACATCGTTGGAAGATGTAGGTGAGGAGATTGATTCCATTACCTATGTTTTTATCGATGAGAAAATCCAGATTCAACATTTCCAAAATCCTATAGCTAATAAATACAGAAAGAATTTGTAGTCTGGTCCAGAACGTTCACTTGAGTTTACTTACCTCCTTCTAGCATCAGAGAAACCCTTTAATATATATGGTATTTTTGCTAATAAGATTATTCAGGGACATGTTTTTCCTGATGGAAGAATAGATCGACTGACTCTCTTTGATTTTTCAGAGGGATCTGTGAGTTCAAAGAGAATAAAGTATAGATTTTTCCTTCCACACTAGTGTACAATATGGAGTGGAAGTATTTTTGCCAAACTTGCAGATACATAACTCTGCTAGTAAATGTACTCAAGAAGCATCATTATCAATAGCATTTAACACAGAGATTGTAGGACTTGCCCAGAATCCCAAGAGTAAGCGCCGAAAATAAAATGTGAACTTTGTTGCCAATAGTCAGGACAGAGATTATCCTTTGGCCAGATTATGTCTTCAATGAAGATGGTTCTTCGATAGTCCAGCACCAACCAAGGGGACTAGATATCCACTTCCTAGGCTGGGTAACACTCACTAGAAGAGGATGGGTCCAAAGGAGCCTGAATAGCAAGCAGTGGAGTTCTGATGCTCTGTTGTGACGTTAATTAGCATTTTGAGCATTATGGTAATTTGAATAAAATTCTGTAGGGTTGCTTGAGAATCCTGGGAGTGGAGTTAGAGGCAATAGTACCTATGTAGAATGAAAAGAATTCTTACCTATGGAGAATGAAAAGCAGTTGAAAGCTGATAGAGACTTTGGGATGAATATTCTGAGCGTGTTATCGCATCCAACCCCTGAGAGTTTTAGCTTCCTAAAGTACTCTGGGACATTGAAGAAGTTCCTCTGTCTTCCCTTTGAAGAATACGTTGAGTGATGTCAGAGTCTTTATATGAGTGACATTTGCCAAAAAGATCATGGTATCTGCTAAGACACACAAATATTGTCCTATTTGTGAATGTGTGTATTGCCATGACAGAGTAGATAAAAAAACAAAACAAAACCCTATTTAGTTCTTTACCGTTAGATCAAGAGTTCCTTCTAGAGAAGGGAGTGGCTACCCACTCCAGTATTCTTGCCTGGATAATTCCATGGGCAAAGGAGCCTGGTAGGCTACAGTCTAGGGGAATCACAAAGAGTCAGACAGTACTGAGCGACTAACACATTTCCTGAAGGGTTCCTTGTCTGTTACATATATTTGACTTCCAAATCTAGGATTTTTATAAAGACCATATAAAGTGTAAACTTTAGTCTAATTACTGATTTAGAGCTTAATAGTGAATCTAAGTGCTAGATGATGCTTACCTTGTAATAAGTCACTGATTTTCTAGACAAGGAATGAGGCTCAGTGAAGTTAAATGTTTCATCATTTTACACAGTTAATAAGCGACAGAGCCAGAAAATGAACCCAGATTTCTTGATTTCAGGCCCAGTTTTCTATGCACTACGGCATGGTGCCTTATGACACGTATGAGATTAGAGCAAAATTATATTTGTTGAAATGCATGAAAAGTGTTGTGGGTCTTTTGTTGATGTTTTGTGAAGAGAGTGAGTTTATTCCCTCCTTGATTATTTTTTGTTTTACACTGCAATTAATAAATGAATAATATCCTCTGCCTACCTCAGATAGGTAAGGTTCTATTAGTTTTTTTTTTGATGGTCTACTGATAGGCTTGGAAAATCCTTTCTTGTCTCAGAACGAATACATGCGTACCTTTGAGTTGCTAGCACTTGAACTGCTAATCCATTAAGTGACTAACCTGAGAAATCACTTCTCTCCTGAGAGGTGCCCTGGATTGCAAATGTCTTTTGATAGTACTGCAGTGGTAGTGTGGGGACTTGCAACTGGCAGGCAGGAATTGAATTGCCATCATTTGGCTTTAGTAGGAGTTAGAGTCTTGTCTCCAACATAAGCATGAGCCAAGGTACTGTCTTCTTTTTTCTAATTTTAGTGGGAACCATTGGCACTGATCTTACCTAGACAGACTAGTGTTATTTCTACCCAGCACAATCTGCTGGCATGGGCTCTCTTCCAAGCCATGCAGTTGAACTTCTCCCCCTGGTTTACCAAACAGAGAGAGAGATAAATGGATGCAGAGGACAGGAGCTATCACCTTTTTCATTAGAAGCCATCCTTTCAGGCACAGAGATTCTAGGTTTAATTGGTTCGATGTATGACTCAGAGAGAATTGGCCCTTACAACTCAAAATTGTGGTGTGCTTTAATTATGGGTTATGAAATAACCAATCCAGTGTTTTGGTTTTGGGAAATGGCTATTGATATAGTTAACTGCTCAAGGGTGAGAGGAAAGGTGAGAAGTGATGTCTGCTCTCCAGCCCTCACCTGTTCATTGCTGGGGAAGATGAGTTGTACAGTTGTCCTGTCATGATCTCTAGTCATGGGCACCCAACCCTGAATGCATCTCTCAGGCCCTCAGTCACACTGGCCATGCTGAGGCTTCCATCTGCATCTCTTTATCAGAACCCTCAGAGAGACGCCCATCAGAGCATCAGGATTCTCCCCCAGCTAACTCCCATGCCGTGGCAAGTAAAGAGGGGACATCATAGCCTCTGCAACCTTGACCCTCTAGGTAGCCATATCTGTGCCCTTTCTCCCTACTTCAGTTTGTCATGGGATGTCTGTTACAAGGCTGCTGTCTCACAGAGGGCCATTCAGAAAGCAGGCCTCAGAAACAGAGGGGTTTATACGATTTCCCATTCTCACTCCAGCCTAACCTGCACTTGACCTGTGGGAGCAGGAATATGAGTTCCTCATATTAGCATTTGAGGTCTCTTCTCCCTGGTGACTCTTCCTTCTAAGTTAAAAGTGCCCATAGCACTCAAATTCTTGCACTATTTCACATAAATCATGGTTTCCCATACGTAAAAGCAGATTTTTGTTTTTCTGGTTTCTTGTGACTCATTTGAGAAAGACTGTACGTGGGATTCCCTGGTGGCTCAGACGGTAAAGGGTCTTCCTGCAATGCAGGAGACCCAGGATCCATCCCTGGGTCAGGAAGATCCCCTGGAGAAGAAAATGGCAACCCACTCCAGTGTTCTTGCCTGGAAAATCCCATGGAAGGAGGAGCTTGGCAGGCCATAGTCCATGGGGTCACAAAGAGTTGGACACGACTGAGTGACTTCACTTTCCTCACTTTCTTTCATACAAGGAATGGAGGGTTAACACATAGTATTGTTATTTCACAGATCATTATTCAGGAAACCCAATGGTAAAGAGAAAAGGCACAGACTGTCCTCATGGGGTGCACAGTGAGATCACACAGAGTTTATTAGTTATTATTGCTCTTCAACACAATAGATACAAACACATTCACAGATAGGAGATTCTAATAAACAACTACAGAGTGTGTTTAAATTTTATGGAAAGGAGGGCTTCAAAGTGTGTACCACATCCTGAAGTCCTGGTTGAAAAATAGCAAATCGTTATCCAAGTAGAAAAGAATTCCATATTTTTATTATTTATTTATGGGCTTCCCCAGTAGCTCAGCAGTAAAGAATCCCCCTGCAAACAGGAGACACAGGTTTGATCCTTAGGTTGGAAAGATCAGATACCCTGGAGAAGGAAATGGCAACCCACTCTAGTATTCTTGCCTGGAGAATTCCATGGACAGAAGAGCCTGGCAGGCACCAGTCCATAGGGTTACAAAGAGTCAGACACAACTGATCATATTAGTGATTTATTTGGCTATGTTGCATCTTAGTTGTGACACACAGGATCTTTCTTGCGGAGCATGAACTCTCCAGTTGTGGTAGGTGGGCTCAGTAGTAGTTGCAGCACATGGGCTTAGTTGCTCTGTGTCATATGGGATCTTAGTTCCCAGACCAGGGATTGAACTCACGTTCCCTGCATTGCAAGGTAGTTTCTTAATTACTGGATTATCAGGAAAGTCCCAAATTCCATAAATTCAAACCACCACTCTCCTCTCTCTCTGTCCCTCCCTTTCTCTTCAACACTGTTCTGTCCCCGTGTTGGACAGTCATTTTGGTAAAACGTCTGGGCTCCCTGTCTACCATATCCTGTTGGCTGACTTTTGCCTCCTTTTCAATCATGAATGAGCTGCCCTCTTCTAGGGTGGAAGCCTGATACAATTAATCCTAATGAATAATAATCATTAAACACTTAGATCTTGATTTATGGTGTCAGATAGATTATGTTGCTTAATTATCAGAGCAGCCCTTTGGGAAAGGTATCGCTATTATCCTTATTTTACAGATGAGCAAGTTGATGCAAAATAAAGAGAGCCGGCAACCCTGAAGCACATACATGGGCACCATAGGATTTTATATGCCACCGAATTCTGAGTCTCTATCGCTTAGGAATTGTATTCAGTTTCACATAATAGAAACCTGAGTGATGGTAATTTGAACAAGGTAGTTTTTCTTTAACCATACAAGAGGATCAGATGCAGCGCAAGCTGCTTCACCATCCTGTGAGGGATCCGGACTCCCTCTAGTTTTCTCTTCCACCACACTTAGGCTACATCCTCATTCTAAAGATCACAAGAGCCCGGGTATGGCTTTAGCAGTGTAGTTCTATCTCACATCAAGGCAGGACATAGGAAAAGCACACACAGCAAAGAACAAAGCGGCCAAAACAGTCAGAGCTGTCCCCTTGGAAAGGATTTTCACTGCATCTTCCCCCAAGTTCTACTTGTATCTGAGTGCTTTTAGTAGGGTGCTATTTATGCATTTAACTGTTCTTCTTGATTGCTGGAAAGCCTTTCGGATGGTCAGTTAGAGTTCTCCGCCATTCTTCTCTATCTGCCTGACATGCTGCGGTTTCCTATAGCATGAGAATAGGAACAGGAAGTGTTTTAATTATTTAAAAGAAACCAAATTTTTCTTTTTAAATTATTTAAAACAAACCTAATTTTCTTTGTTTCTTTTCAAACCGACAATTTCTTTGTTTTTTTCAAGTCTCCTGCATGGTTATGCTTATTAAAACACACACACACACACACACACAAATGTATGTCTCTTGAAGGAAAGATATCCATCTTCTGATGGGATATTTTCTATAGAATTTTCAGCACATGTTTAGCACGCACCTGCTTATAAGGAGATATGAAACTGGTCTGCAAATGGGGAACTGAGGCAACATTACCCAAGTTTAGAGAAACTATCAAGTGATTAAACCTTGCCTCTATCTTCCAAAATGCTAATTGACAAATGACTCGTTATAGGGATAGAAATGTTTTCCTGTAGAATAGACCATTCTGAGTTGTATGTGTTCCATCATGTACCATGATGAAAAAAAAAATTGCTACTCAGAGTATTATATGCAGGAAGTAGTATGTTTTCGCATTTATGAGACTATAATCCCAAGAAACTACTTACTCATTTATCCCAACATTTGAATAAAAACAAGAGGTTGACATTTAAGTTGTGAGAGAGTATTTGGTTGAAAACTACAGTAAATTGTAGTGTGGATTTTTAAAAAATCTGATCCATCTGTCTTTGACAAAAATTTACTGGTGTTTTCTCTGCTACCTCAGTTTCTCCCTTTAGAAAATGAAGGACTTTTTTGTGGAGTTTATGTCAGTAAGATATATTGCAGTACAATGATAATTCACAGGAATTCTGACTAGCTCGGTGCTAATGCCATGCTATTCTGTTTTTACACATCCGTAGTACAGAGAATTGTTTTATTATATCATTGTGAATGTGGCTAATATGAACTACTGTTGTGATAAGAAATTGATCTTCAGATACTTTATATACAAGAACCATGTGCTTCAAAGTAGGTAGTACAAAGCTGGGACAAACCAAATAAACACTTATCAGTGGCTTTATGTATGAAAAATATGTAAACAATTAGGTTGACTACATTCACTCCAGATATTTCTTGAGGGTTTTGGGTTTATTCTTAATAAATCCCTAACACCAGTGTTTCCTAATTTAGTTAATTGAATTCTTTTTAAGCAAGGATTTATATAGACTTTTAACATTGAAATCAATTGGATATATTCTCATCCAATTTGGTTTAGCTCCATAAGAAGAAATTTGGGAAACTGTGAATATAAACTAGAGGAGTTAAGCAGTTAGGATCATTTAGGTGTATAACCTTCTCTCATGCTGATTAACTCTTCTTAATTTTAATTGGGTAGGTATATTGCATTCTTCTCTTTCCCTTCTTAATGATAAATTTGCCAACGATGATTATTATATGCACAAAGTAAATATGTATGATAAAGCTAATTAGTATAAAATCTTTTGCTCTATTTATTTTACTATTTCATGTGAAAATATTAAATGGGCCTAAATTAACTGAATAATTGTTAGCTTCTCTTAGTTTATATGTTAAAATCATGACTTTAGATCATTGCTAAGAATTTTTCAGCAATAGGAAGTGAGCTGGATTTTTAAGATTTGGTCTTTATGAACAAGTTGGTTATTTCCAGAAATATGAATTTACTTGTTTTTGAAAAGATGACTATTTTAAGTGTAGAATTTCACATAATATTCAGTATTCATGACCTGACCACATACATATTTTAGTGTTGTCTTCCATAAAGCAATTTAACTTGCAGCTAGTAGATAATTGATTAGTGTTTTAGAGATAAGGATCACTTAATTCTTGTAACTGCCCAAAACATAATATTAAAGACTATACCATAGCCATTTCTAATGCCAGCCTTTCAATACAGCTGAATCTTGCAATCACATCTACTATCTAAAGAATCTAAATTTTTTTTTCTAGTCTATAAACTCCTATAGTTGACAAAAGGGATGTCTAAGAAGATAATTCTATTGATTAATTCAATTTCTCGGTTAAGCATAATGTTGTAAATTGAGGATTACTCATAGAAATTGAGGGTTACTCATAGAAATTGAGTACAGAGAGAAAATATTTTCAAGTCTTTTTTTTTTTTTTTTTTTTTTGGCATATTGACTAATACTGAACTCCTGAAAGCTTTCCAACCTCACAGAGCTACAATAAAATTCTAATGGGGTCCTGAATGCCAGCTCTAGTTTTGTTGCCTATAAGGTAGATATATGAACAACCTTTTACTAGCAGGATGTCTTTGTTTTAATTTCCATTGAAAAACTCATGGACTAACACTTCAGTTCAGTTGCTCAGTTGTGTCTGACCCTTTGCGACCCCATGGACTCCAGGCCTCCCTGTCCATCACCAGCTCCCGGAGTTTACTCAAACTCATGTTCATCAAGTCGGTGATGCCATCCAATCATCTCATCCTCTGTTGTCCCCTTCTCCTCCTGCCTTCAATCTTTTCTGGCATCAGGGTCTTTTCAGATGAGTCAGTTCTTTGCATCAAGTGGCCAAAGTACTGGAGTTTCAGCTTCAACATCAGTCCTTCCAATGAATATTCANTGTCATCTGCATATCTGAGGTTATTGATATTTCTCCCTGCAATCTTGATTCCAGCTTGTGCTTCACCCAGACCAGCATTTCTCATGATGAACTCTGAATATAAGTTAAATAAGCAAGGTGATAATATACAGCCTTGACGTACTCCTTTCCCAATTTGGAGCCAATCTGTGGTTCCAAGTCCAGTTCTAACTGTTGCTTCCTGACCTGCATACAGATTTCTCAGGAGGCAGGTCAGGTGATCTAGTACTCCCATCTCTTGAAGAATTTCCCACGTGTTTTTGTGATCCACACAGTCAAAGGCTTTGGAGTAGTCAACATAGTAGCAGTAGATGTTTTTCTGGAACTCTCTTGCTTTTTGATGATCCAACAGATGTTGTAATTTGATTTCTGGTTCCTCTGCCTTTTCTAAATCCAGCTTGAACACCTGGAAGTTCATGGTTCATGTACTGTTGAAACCTGGCTTGGAGAATTTTGAGCATTACTTTGTTAGCCTGTGAGATGACCACAACTTAGGGACTTCTAATATCTTAGCAACTAAATAGCAGCAAATATATATTGATGTGTTGACCCTGAAGTATATTTTTTATATAAATATAGTTAAGCAAAATGGATTTTTATCTGTATCTTTGTATGTGAAAGCAGACATCTCCACATATATATATATATGTGCTATGGAAATGTGCTTAGTCGCTCAGTTTTGTCTGACTCTTTGTGACTCCATGGCATGCCAGGCTCCTCTGTATATGTATCGTGTCCCTATTTATTACATAGTAGTTAGTCTGTTGAGAGTTTCATCAGATAATAGATTCTCTAATGGAGAAATTGTTTTATTCACATCCTATCACCCCCAACAGAGTATAATACAATGTCTTTTACACAATGGTTGCTAAATTAGTGGTTGTAGTGAATGGTGACCCAAAGAATACACATTTAATCAGAGAGAAATGTACTGTTTGATTCTGATACAGGTACATGGGAAAGATGTCACTGAAAGAATGTCCCCATTATTGTCAATTAGAAATACTTTATTCTTATCTACTTAGATGGAAGCTAAGCTCTGCCAGTTTTATATAGTTTTATTTGTAATTGTGAACATGTAGAACCACATGAGGCCATCAATCAGAAGAGAGACGAAGGCCCAACAGAATTATTTCTGTAGGTGGCCAATTTTTTTTCAATCAAGGACAGCTGAAAGGTCATGATTAAAACAGTGATTTTCCTGAAATTGTAAGTAACTGTTAGTGACTGTTTTGCACAAAGATGTCAAAACTACTTTTTTGCCTCTGATAAAGAAAATTATAAGTTCTTGAAAATGTTGGCAGTGCTCCAAATTTCGCTTGCACTACTGTAATGTATTTTAATTACTGCACTTGAGTCAGTTTCTCAAAAAATATGAGGAAAAAATAAAGTAGTGTGATAGTAAGCATACATAGAGTATAAGCAGTAGTAATCTAAAGCCTCCTTGAGAGGTGCATACTTCTTACTCAGAATTAGCCGAGGAGTAGGACTTAACAGTTTTTACCCAAGGAGTGTGCATAGCATTAATTCATAAATCTACGGAGAGATGAGGAATGATATCACTGTGTATTTTAATTAGAATATGGCAGTGATATTTGAGATACTTAGCAATTTGTTTCACGTAGGTCAGTTAGCAAAGGCAGCCAAGGATAGCGAACGTTGCTAGTGATTTCTGTAGGTGGCCCTTTATTTTCTGAGTTGGAATTGACTCTGGTCCCTAGGTGATGGCAGGGAGGACTAACTGCTGGTTGTCATCACCCTTCAGGTGAGCTGTGGACGTGAAGCCCTAACCATTTTGTAGTCATTAAAGATTCCTTGGAAGCTTTGTAGCAGAAAGAGTTTTAACCACAGTGTCCTGGTCAGTTTCCAAATCCGGTAATTGCATTATGGCTTCCAGTGTCTTCCTGCAGGTTCTGTTTTTGTTTATTTGTTTGTTTGGGGTTTTATTGTTATTTTTACTTGCATATATGGGGCTGTAGTTTTGGGGGGTGGATCTCTCCTTGGTTTTAAGCTCTGTGTGCTTTTCGTCTTCCTTAGGCTGTACAGGAATAGAACTCAACAGTTTTGTTAGATGCGCATTATTTTAGCCTGTCTTAATGGTTTATGTTCCATCCTTTTTACATGGTTTTAGTTTCATATTTGAAGAGACATGTATAAAGGAACAAAAGAAATGAATAATGATGTGAGGATCAACAAATATGGTGACAGACATGGGCTGCTTTTTGAGATATAGTCCCAGTGTACCTCCTTTACCTTGGAGGAAAACTCCAGAAGGCAGAGAAGATGAATGTCACTTGCTGGGTTTGAGGAGGGAATCACAAGAGAACATGAGAACTGTTAGTTCACTCAGAATTAAAAACTGGTAAAGTTTCGTTTGAGTCCAAGAATGACATGGTTCGTTTCCATGTTAAATGTCAATCTTTTTCTCCCATTGATAAGCTTGTTAAATTTGGATTTGTAAGGCAGAAGGATATGTCTCTGATTTTAAGAGCAATATTTTGATATGTCATAATTTTGATGGCCATGTTTTGAATTAGATATTTCACTCATCATTTTTTTTTGTAATCTACAGGAAGATAAAATTCTATCAAATCAACATTTACTGGATGCCATCCATATTAAAAGAATTGCATTTGATGTATTACTCTTGAAGATACTTTATTTGGTCCAAAAAACACTGTACCAAGTATTTATCCTATTATATCCCTATTGGGTTGAAAGCATTTTTTTTTTCATTTTGTTGTCATTTTATTTATTCAACAAGGAAATGGTAAAACAAAATTTAGAGTAATTTAGTTCTAGACCAAGCATAAATTTCATCCATTAGTCTTGAAACTTATCCTGCCAACAGCATTATATAGTAGAAAAAGCATAAGCTCATGTGTCAAAAGAGCTGTTTTTTAATGCTGGCTCTTACAAAGTCTATGATTTCCAAATGGGTAAGTTGCTTTAACTTGTTTCAGTTTTTTTCATTGTGAATAGGCATGATTGTAATATTTTGACCTACCTACAGAAACAGTTTTAATCAAAGGGAAAAAAACACATTTCCTTTTGAAGTAAACGCTAATTTATAATATAGTACTTTCCTCACTAATATTATTTATATTTTAAAATATTGTTGAAGTGTAGTTGATTCAGTGTTGTAATAATTCCTTCCAAACAGCAAAGTAGCTCAGTTATATATGTATATATACATTTCATGTTCTTTTCCATTATGGTTTTTCATAGGATATTGACTATAGTTCCTTGAGCTATACAGTAGGACTTTGTTATTTATACCTCACTAATGTTTTATCTTTCATCATATTGACTCTACATAGAACCCTCAATTAGAAATTACTCTTCATAGATTTTTTGGAATCTTAGTTTGAGATTGAAGCTATTCTGGGTTCTGTGTGGTAGAGTGATTCTCTTCTGTTTTAGCCTCTATAATGTTTTCCCAGTACTAGATAGTTTTACTTTCTCATTCATCTTTTTAGCATATCTGAATCATATAAGGTAAATAAATGAAAGACTTTAATAATTCTTTGCCAGGCCCAGTTAATCTGAGTATCTGGACCTGATAGAATCAGTTGTCATTAGGATGGCAGAAGGTTCAAAACTGAGTATCAATCAGCCACAAAGAGTAGGTAATTGGAGCAGATCTTAACAATATGGGGAAGCTCATACCTAGGAAGCATCAGTGACCTCAGGGTAGGAAAAAATCTTATCAAACCGGCTGTGAGCAGTGCAGTTTCCTGCAGGTAAGGGTATCCTGTCATGACTGGTAACTCCATCAACACATGTTAGGAATGATCAAAACGATAAGCTGGCCGTGAGTATTAGAGACCCTTGACAGAAGTAACAGACAATCCCAGGAGACTATTTTCAACAAGACAAAAAACCCAGTGACAGAGACCATGGAAGCTAAGTGTGGACTCAGTAAGGAAGCAAACACAAACGTTAAGTTTACAAAACTGTACCAAACAGTGGGATTGTGGTGACTCAGACCTTGAGGTCTGCCTGGTTGAGACCAGAGAGTGAAGTAACTCATATCAATGTCACTCTCTTTGGCTTTCCTGCTCTAAGATCTCTTATCAGCTACCTCCTGTCTCACTCCCAGATTCACACAGGGCAGGAGAAGAGAGGACTTACATCAATTGGAGAACGTCACTCTTACTAGAAGGTTATTACTACCTTATTTTCTTCTGTTTTCCCTCAGCCATCAATTACCTTTTTCCCCTTTTCCTCTTGAAGTTTCTGTAATCATTGTACAAAAGTTGCATAAAAATTCATTGGTTTAAGACACATTTTAGCAGCTTTTAAAAACGACACTGTGATGAATCTTAAATCTCTGTGTGCATGCTCAGATGCTCAGTTGTGTCCAACCATTTTTCCCCTCGACTGTAGCCAGTTAACCTCCTTTGTCCAGGGGATTTCTCAGGCCAGAGTACTAAGGTGCGTTACCATTTCCTTCTCCAGGGGATCTTCCCAACCCAAGGATTGAACTTGCATCTCCTGCTTTGGTAGACGGATTCTTTACCACCTTACCACCTGGGAAGCCCCTTAAATCTATGACTTAATCTAATTGACTCAGAAATTTTTTCTTGGTGATGCATAAAATATTGGCTTGTCCTCAAATCCTGGGTGAAATACAGAGCTTACCTGAGTCAATTGTTGCCAACAGTGGCTTCAAAGACAACCTGAATCCTAAAGACATAGGATATCGCTGATAGCACATGATGTCACAGACACTGATGGTCACTGGGGCTTGAAGGAGCCACAGTATTTTGAAAAATCCCCTGAGAAAGTAAGCCACCTATTCTCTCTCTTGCCACATTCATTGTAGAGGAAAAGAGCCATCAGAGAGGGCTCTGCACAGGAGACTCCATACAGCTTTCCAAGAATTCTTGTCTTCAGAGCAGGATTTTCTTGCATCTGACGTCTTTCTCCTCATAGAATGTTACGAGTCAGTGCTTAAGTAATGCCCGTGTTCTCCTTTTCTCTGTGTACATGCCTGTGTCCACAAATGATGTCCTGGTGTTTGGAAAGAAAAGCAAATCTCCTTTCTCTAGTGGGTTCTATCCCAATACAGAATTTCTGCTTAGTTTCCTGAGATTGAGGCTTAATTTGGCATTTTCAATATTGATTTCTTTGGTCACACTATCCTCCCAAAATGCTAAACTTTATTTCTAAAAGAAACATAACTTTTTGACCAGGACAGTTGAATAATACATGGAACTTTACATTTTTTCTCATTGCCTACCTGAAAACAAACAAACAAATATTTGCACAGTAATTGTATCATTGTTTAGAGTTTAGCTGTTGAATTAACATATGTGTTGTTCTATTCCAAGTAGAAGGCTTTCTTTTCTTATTGTTAAGAGCTGTAAGGTATCTGCCATTTGGTAAGCTGAATGTTTGGAATGTGTCCCAGTATTAGAAACTTGTCTCAATTGTTGTTCGGTCCATAAGTTGTCTCCAACTCTTTGTGACCCCATGGACTGCAAGCACACAAGTCTTCCCTGTCCTTCACCATCTCCTGGAGTTTACTCAAACTCATGTCCATTGTGATGCCTTTCAACTGTCTCATCCTCTGTGGTCCTCTTCTCCTCTTGCTCTCAGTCTTTCTCAATATATCTTAATATTTGGGCAATGTCTTGATTTTGTTGCAGGAAGGCGCACCCCTTCCACAGCCCAAAAGTGGGCTCTTGTCTAACACTTGGAAGTGAATTGTCTAAGGAGACATACATGCTGACAAAACAAGAGACTTTATTGAGAAGGAGTGCCCAAGTGTAGAGCAGGAAGATAAGGGAACCTAAGAGGACTGCTATGCTACGTGACTTGCAGTCTTGTGTTTTATGGTGAAAGGATTCGTTTCTAGGTAGTCTCTGGCCCATCATTCTGACTCAGAATCTTTCCTAGTGGTACATGTGTTTCTCAGCCAAGTGGGATCCTGCGAGGAGGATTCTGGGAGGTAGTAGGACATGTGGTGTCTCCTTTTGACCTTTGCTGAACTTTTTGGATTGGTGGTGGCTTGTTAGTTCCATGTTCCTTACCAGGACTTCCTGTTGTAAAATAACTCTTGCAAATAGTTACTATGGTGTCTGGCTAGGTTGAGCAATTTCAATCAGTGTTTCCTCTGCTGCTGCTAAGTCACTTCAGTCATGTCCGACTCTGTGCCACCCCATGGATGGCAGCCCGTCAGGCTCCCCCGTCCCTGGGATTCTCCAGGCAAGAACACTGGAGTGGGTTGCCGTTTCCTTCTCCAATGCATGGAAGTGAAAAGTGAAAGTGAAGTCGCTCAGTCGTGTACGACTCTTTGTGACTCCATGGACTGGGCTTACCAGGCTCCTCCATCCATGGAATTTTCCAGGCAAGAGTCCCGGAGTGGGGTGCCATTGCCTTCTAGCAAGTTCATAAATAAAGAATATAAACATAACATTTTTTATAAAGTATATATACATGAAATTCTTTACACAAAGTTTTCATAGGCAGAAAATAGTATATAATGTCAATGAAAAAGAAATACAGTAGGACCTGAGAAATGAAGGGATTGTGAGTAAGAACCAGGATTATGGACTAAATAAGAACAGCTATTTGATAATAAGGGATTGTAGGTTTTGATACTCTGATTTTCTCAAAGACAAAGACCTCATCTGAAGGCAATAGCAGGCTTCCATTGAGGGAGAATTGGATATTAAGTGAGACTTGGTGAGACTCCTGGGTGAGACTCTCCTAGGTGAGACTTGAGGACACTTGTGCTTACTTGGAGTCCTTGCTTAGAAAAACTACACACTCATTTTGCACTATACTCATAGTTGGTACAGTGTTAGAGAATACTTGAAGTCACCTCTCAACAGCATCCCAAAGAAGTGTATGTGTTCTGAATGTTGGTGATTACATGAATGTGAGAAAGCGCTCGCTTATAAAAAGTGATTTCCATAGTGTTTGAAACTTAGGAATTTAACAGACAAATACGGTTTTATTTAATATGGAGAGATCTCAGGCTCTTAGGCCTTTGAAGTATCTGAGAACAGGCATGTTCCAGTTTATTATGCTCTCATCATATATTTCAGCAATTAGAAGTCAGGGAGAGACTTCTGTGGATATTTGGATACTGAATGTCTATACTATTGGAGTTTAAGTTCTAACAGCCATCTCAAAGCCCTGCCTACTGAGCTAGTTTCCAGCAACTATCAGTGAGTAAGAGGAAACTTAGACATGTATGGGGAAAAGTTATTGTGGCAAAAGCAAGATGGGATATGGTGTACTTGACTTAGGATAGGCATTCCCTTTAGGTTTTCTATGGTGTACTTGACTTAGGATAGGCATTCCCTTTAGATTTTCTATCCTTGTAGATAATATTTTCTGTGGAATACAACTCATGCAGTAGTATTGAAGCTAATGGAATATAATTTTCAAAAATCATTTTTGGTTTTTATTATTAAAATATTTATTTATTTGATGTTTAGTGAGTTATTAGCCAGCATTTAAGGCTCAGTTTAAATGTCTTCCTATTTATAAAATTGTCACTCACTGTTTTCAAAATATTATTTTCATTTTTCTCTTTTAAATAAATATATATTAGTGGACTGATCTTGTTTCTCCATGCTGTCTATTTGCTATTACAAAGAACAGAATACATTGGATGAATTGTTAGCAGTCCTTGGCTATGTATTTCTCAAAATATTGATTATTCTGAGAGCTTTTTATCATGTGTGAGTTTTCCAAAACTTTACGTTTTAAAACAATTTTTTCAATTAATTTTTAGCCATGTAATGCAGCTTGTGGGATCTTAGTTCCCTGACCAGGGATTGAACCTAGACCTCGGCAGTGAAAATGCTGTATCCTAACCTTTGGACCACCAGAGAATTCCCCAGACTGTGCTTTCTTGCTTCATCTTCATGACACCTGTCTCAGGCTTCTTGCTTTATTCATTTAAATTCTACCTTAGGAAGTACAAAGGAAGAAATGAAGGATTCAAATCATTTGAAAAAGAGGAGAAACATTGAGCCGTTGTTCACTCCTGGCTTTTGATCATAACCATAATTCTCTGTAAGCAATCCAATAAAACTTCCCATTGAGTTGCATTTGTGTTTCCTTTGAGCTTGAATTTACAGACTACCATCAGTAGATTAAAAATCCATTAAAATCTATAAGAAAGCTGAAGTTACGTATTCCTTTTGCTGTAGTAAAGATTTTTTCTGAAAGATTTTACATTAAAACTCTGATCCTAAGTAGTGATATTAATAGGGCATTTTAAAATCAAACTTGGCTTGTCCTTAAGGCATGGAAGGCTGCACAAGGAATAGCTTCCCATATTCTATGCAATTGCACTTTGGACAGATGACTGAGACACAGTTGATTCTTTTCTCATGTCAGAAAGACAATGCTAGACTCTATTAACAAACAGCAGACAACCTCAAGGATAAGTGGTAATGAGGATAGTTGGCAAAGAACATACTAGGAAGGGGTGATAATAGATTCAGAGAGAGAGAAAGTGCGCAAGTAATTGTCCCGTAGATAGTGAGAAAAATGAAACAGGAGAAGGGATTAGAGGTCAAGGATAAAGATGTAGATTTAGGCTAATATATAGATTAACAGTAACCAAAAATCACAATGACCAATTTATAGACGCACTTAGATAAAGTGCAGACATGAAGAAAATGTATTCCTGTCTGTGCCTTTTCAAAGTGATGTTTTTCTTTGAATGTGATGCTTTATACTTTTTCTGCAAATTATCATGCTCTCAGCATCTTACCATCTTTGCAGATATTTAAGAATTAAATATAATGTTGAGATGTCATATCTGTCGCTCAAAAGGCAGCAAGACTTCAGTGGGTTAGAATGCTATGCTTCCTTGTTTTCTCGGGTGAGTTTTTTCATCACCAAGTCTTAGATCAGTCAATTACACTAAGATACTATTAAGTATTTCTTCCTGTTATCTTTCTACTATATGTGATACCCAGATTCTTCTGAGCCCCCAGAGTAAATGTCCTGGATACAATATTCTTATATTGGGTTGATTTTTTTTTAAGCTAGAGTTTATTTCTATTTAAAACTGCTCAAGTCTTTCAAATGTCCAAAGCCCCAGGGATATCTGAGTTTAATATGATGTGTTACAGTCAGGTTGTGAGTGTTGGTTCATTCATTGCTAATGCCTCAGAAGGATTCAGGGAAAATTATACAACTTATATTTTTTTCTTGTATTCTTCTGTGAAAGCTCATGTTTGGTTTGCTTCCCACGAAGACGTTAATTCAGTGATAAAGAAAAAAATGCTGGTAACAAACATTGTGTTTGCAAGGGAGAAAGGTGTATGGTCAGAGAACAAAACCATGAAAGCATTGACAAGTTACAATATTACTGCACTACAGAACAAATTGATCACACGATCTCAGTGTCCAGGGCTCCTAATTATGCTGAGACAATTCAGAATCCTCTCTCCATCTTCTCCTTCTCCACAGTGGCCCTATCTAACTGCTTCCAAGTTTTGATGCTTCTAATTCCCAGATTACTGTTGGAGTTTTCCTGTGCTTTCTACTTTTTATCAATATGGTTTACCATTTGTTTTTACAAACGTGTGCTATGTTCATTGGAGAAATGCTAGGAAAAAAAGATCAGAAAGAAGAAAATAATGTTGAAAATACAGCTCTCATTCTGCTATCCAAAGATGATGACCAGGAAGATTTTGGCATACAGTCTCTTATTTTAAAAATAAATTTGTCTAATAAAGATATATAGAGTATATTAATATTTCTATAGAAAATGTTTTATACTATAATGTTTTGAGAGCATACTTTTTACATTTAATATGAACATCTTTTCATGTAGCTGAATATTCTTCATATATCACTTTAATGACTGCATACTGTTCTGTATTCAGCTACATCAATATACCAGAGTTAATGTGTCAAACTCCTTGTTTTGGAGCAATTGGTCTTGCTTTTTCTTTCCTACTTTCTATTCCTATTCCCATTCCTAGAGTCAACACTCTCATCTTACCTTGCTGGGACTATTTTAGTGTTCATTGAAATGATTGCTTGTGTCCAGTGAACTATCTAATCCTTCCAAAGTGTGTTAAAAAGCAAAAGCAAAAAAATGAACGATTCATAAGATTGTGACTTGAATAGAGGCTTAAATGGTTTCAGTTTTCTTCAGATTAAAGTTTACATTTCTTAGCATTTATGTTTGGCTCTCCTTTAATTTAGTCATAATTTAACCTACATTCACTCAGCTTATACTGTTCTTGATTTCCTGGGTATTTTGCCACCTCTTTGCCGGTACTCTTTCTTTTGCCAAGACTACCTTTTACTTTTGTTTCTTCCTGGCAGTATCCCACTCATTCTTTAAAAGTGAGTTCAGTTCTGCTTCCCTTCTGCTCTCAGTCAAATCAGTTGCTCCTTTCTCTGGGCTCCTTGTTGCTTCCCCTGTTGTGTCATCGAATGGGGAGACATAATATAACAAGAAGCACACAGTCTTTGGACTGTGGCAGTCTGGGTATGAAGGCCAGATTTAGCTCTTATAACTTCTCCATCTCAGTTTCATCATTTATTCATCCATTCAACATATATAAGTAAGTGCTTCCTATGTGTTAGCCCTTGAGTGGAACTCTGAGAGACAACAACAAATAATATTTATGGTGGGAAATATTTATTATACGGTACCTGTGTTCCAAGTACTTTTCATGTGTGAACTCATTTAATCGTGACAACAGGTTCTATTCCTAACCACCATTTATGAACGAAGAAATTAGGGCACCAAGCAGTTAAGCATTTGTGAAGGTCACATGGCTAGCAATCTGCAAAACAGGGATTCAAACCCAGGTGTTCTGATTGCAGAATCTGTTCTCATAGTCGATAAGCTTTATTGTCTCCTCAAACAAAGTTAAACACACAGACTCTGCCTTTCTGGAACTTTCAAGCAAGTGGGGGAGGCATATATCAGATAAATAGCAACAACAAATATAAAATTATATGACGATATAATGCAAGCAAATATAAAATTATACAATGGTATGTGCTTGAAGGGGACGCGCACGGTACTAAGAGACACAATAATAGATTTTACATGCTCGTGGGAGTTAGACTCTGTTTCCTAACTTCCTTCCTAACAATGCACCATTTGAACTTAGTTTGGAAGGAAAGTGGGAGTGAACCGAGTAAGGAAGGGAGAAAGGAATGTCACCAGGTTCAGCAAACAAAATGTGCAAAAACTCTGAGCTGAGTGAATGTAGGTTAAAAACTCTGTATGCCCTGTAGAAGGGCCTGAGAACAGTGGCATGACTGGAGAGAAGCTGGGGTTACAATTAGGTGGGAACCAGAGTCCTTTAGGCCGTGTTAAGTCTTATCTATTGTAGGAGCAATGGAAAGTGATTACATGTTTTAAGGAGGGGATTTCATGAGCATATTTTTATTCTAGAAAGGTCTGTGTGCCTATAGTATAGAGGAGGCTTTGCGATAAAGACAGCAATATAATACCTGTAGAGGGGAAAGTGACACTTAGGGGAAAGTGTTTAGTAGAGTATAAGGTTTGCAGTGGACTCTTTCTAAATGCTGGTGTCCTTCTTCTTCCACTATTATATCCATTAGATCTAATATACTACTTTGCAGAATGTGATAAGACAATAAGTGCTTGTTGATTGACGGAATGAATCAATAGATCATTATATATTTCTCAAAGATTTCCAGAAGCAGGAAACTCTGCCACACGAAGCAGTCCATTAAACAGCTTTATGTGTGAGAAGCTATTTTTTCCAGCCAAAAAGCTCACTTCCTATAACTCTACTTAATTTTGCCTTGTGGACCTGGGTAGAGTAAGTATAAATCCTCTTCTGTGATAATCCTTCAAGTAGTTGAAGACAGTTGTTTGAAATATTTCTGTCTTCAGCCATATAACGTATCACCCAGACTCTGCCTCATTCTGTGTGCCATCCTGAGGTCCCTTTATTTCTTCAGCTGTAGCACTGAGTCAGAACACCCCGTGTATTCCACCCAGTTCAGTAATAGTGAGGCCATTAAGCATTCAGGGTGACTATTGTAATTCACTCAAGCTCCAAATTACATGAAATGTTTTGAAAGTGATATAGCCCATACTTGAGCTGTGGATTGTTTAAGCTTATCTAGGCTACTTTAGGATTATCAACATTAAATTTAATCATTTTGTTGAAATATTTATTTATTTTAATTATTTTTTATTTTTGGTTGAGCTGGGTCTTCACTACTATACAGGCTTTTTTCTAGCTGCGGTTAGCAGGGACTGCTCTCTAATTGTGGTGTGTGGGTTTCTCATTGCAATGGCTTCTCTTGCTGCAGAGAATGAGCTCTCGGGCACACCAGTTGCAGCACAGGGGCTCCGCAGTTGTGACTCCAGGACTCTAGAGAACAGGTTCAGTACTTGTGGTGCATGGGCTTAGTTGCCCCTTGGCATGTGGGATCTTCTCGGATCAGGGAATGGACCCATGTCCGTGCATTGGCAGGCGGATTCTTCACTGTTGAGGCATCAGGGAAGCCCTGTTGAAATCTTCTTGAATACTGATTCTGTTATCTAATGTAATAGTTCTTTCTTTTTCTTTAATTCATTTTTTTTATTGAAGGATAATTGCTTTACAGAATTTTGCTGTTTTCTATCAAAAACATGTATGTGTTTACCTATGGCTGATTAGGTATACATATACATAGGTGTACGTAGATATACATATATCCCCTCCCTTTTGAACCTCCTTATCTCCCTCCCCATCCCACCGCTCTAGGTTGATACAGAGCCCCTGTTTGATTTTCCTAAGTCATACAGCAAATTCCCGTTGGCTGTCTATTTTGCATATGGTAATGTAAGTTTCCATGTTACTCTTCCCATGCATCTCACCCTCTCCTCCCCTCTCCCCATGTCCATAAGTCTATTCTCTTTGTCTGTTTCTCCATTGCTGCCCTATTAATAAATTCTTCAGTACCATTTTTCTGCATTCCATATATATGTGTTAGAATATGATATTTATCTTTCTCTTTCTGACTTACTTCACTCTGTGTAATAGGTTGTAGGTTCATCCACCTCATTAGAACTGACTCAAATTGTGTTCCTTTTTATGACTGAGTAATATTCCATTGTGTATATATAGCACAACTTCTTTATCCATTCATCTGTTGATGGACATCTAGGTTGCTTCCATGTTCCAGCTATTGTAAATAGTGCTACAGTAAACAATAGGATACATGTGCCTTCAGTTCTGGTTTCCTCAGGGTTTATGCCTAGGAATGGCATTGCTAGGTCATATGGTGGTTTTATTCCTAGTTTTTTAAGGAATCTCCACACCATCTTCCATAGGGGCTGTATCAATTTACATTCCCACCAACAGTGCAAGAACATTCCCTTTTCTCCACACCCTCTCCAGCATTTATTGTTTGGAAACTTTTTGATGAGGGCCATTCTGACTGGTGTGAGGTGATATCTCATTGTAGTTTTGATGTGCATTTCTCTAATAATGAGTGATGTTGAGCATCTCTTCATGTGTTTATTAGCCATCTGCATGTCTTCTTTGGAGAAATGTCTGTTTAGGTCTTTTTCCTACTTTTTGATGGGTTGTTGTTTTTTTCTGGTATTGAGTTCTATGAGCTGCTTGTATATTTTGGAAATTAATCCTTTGTCAGTTGTTTCGTTTGCTATTATTTTCTCCCATTCTGAGAGTTGTCTTTCCATCTTGCTTATAGTTTCCTTTGCTGTGCAAAACGTTTTAAGCTTAATCAGGTCCCACTTGTTTAGTTTTGTTTTTATTTCTGTTACTCTAGGAGGTGGGTCATAGAGGGTCTGCTTCGACTAAGTTATTTCTTGTTTTGTACATATTTGCATAAACTTTTCACAACTTCAGTTTTGTTGTTGATAATACTATCAAATAAGTCCAACTTAAAATCAGAGCTCTTGTTGTAGTAAAGGTCAGTGTCCACTTTCCACTGACATGGTCATTGCTATTTGTCATTTGACTAGCTATAAATCAATGCAGCTGTTTATTATCTATTCATCCCTCTCTCTATCGCCTATTTATCTGTCCTGTAATTTTTTCATCTTACCTTTACAAGCCCTGCTGGAAATCAAAGTCAAGTCATTTTTCTGATTTCTGGATTTAAATGAGTCTTTTGAACCAGGGCGATACAAAGAATTGAAATTATATATTGTGAGTAAATAAAATAACATTTACCTAAGGAGTCGAAACTGTGCCAGGCACTCTTTTGAGTGCTTTAATACATTAACTTGGTTAATTGTCACACACAAAAAGCAATGAAATAAGTACTATTACTGTCTACATTTTGTAGATGAATAAACTGAAGCACAGGAATTAAAACCACCTGCCAGCTTCATGTACTTGGAAAGTAGTAGAGTCAGGATTCAGACCCTTGCAGTTTGACTCCAAATTCTGTGCTCAATCCGTGTTGACTCAGGGATGGAAAGTTCTTATGTACTATAGAAAAGCTCAATCAAATCAGTGTAAAATTTGGGATGTTTTTGATAAGAGTTATTTGGAAATGTGGGTGTTTTCCTCATATTTCACATATGGAATATTTTCTAATATGTTGTGTTATGCCTGAATTAATTCATACACTATATATTTAAAATGAGTTACTGGATGTTTACTGTCTAGTGAGCACATAGATGAAGAAACTTGGACTCAGACAAATTACACGTGGGGACAGCTTAATTCTGTTCCTTGTAGTGCACTGATTTCACAATAGCAAATGCAAAATAAATTTAGTTCTGGGGAAAGACAGGGAGGTCTTTGCAGTCATTTATTGAATGCAAGAAAGTTCATGCATACTGTTTTCAACACATTTAAAAATTTTTGATATTGTTAGCTCTTTATGAAATAGAAAGAAAATTAGGAGTCAAAATATTTTTTCAGTAGTAGAGTAGTATATTGGAATATAAAAAAATACAGCCTAAGTATGGCCCCAAAGAAATACATAATCTTCCAGAAAATGACTACCAATAACAAACACAGTTGTCTTGCATTTTGATGCTGAAATATGGATCTTGGCTTCTTTGTGGAAGAAATATCATAATGATATAAATTATGCTGGTGAATGTGGCACTACCTTCATAAGAATTATCATTTGGAAATTTGAATTTGTTTCCTAATCATTCATTTAGAAGTTTCCCAGTGAATTATATCTATATCAAATGATCTGTCATTAAGGTGTATTGAGAAAGTTTTACCTTCATTGAAAGTATCTTGTAGGTGAGAATAAAATAATCTCAATAGCATATGTTTTTCCTTTCCTCTCCGTCATCAACAACAAAACCCTAATTTGAACAACTAATATGCTTAAGTATTCTCTGAAAAGAGCTACAATATATTTGAACTGTTTAGTTGCTCCCACAAATCATTTTGCTGTACAGCTTTGATCTTGAAATATGTGGAGTGATGCCTGATTTATGCTCTTGGTCCTTCTTGCAGATAGTTAAGTGTTCTCACTTAATAGTATTAAGTAAGCCCAAAGCTGCGAATGGGCTTCCTTGACCCAGGACATTTGAAGAAGACCTATTCCTTTAAATTATATACCTTGTCTTTTTGGTTCACTTTGTTATGGTCCACAAATGCCTTTTTGTTCTTTAGGAAAAGTATTTGTTCACTGTTGTTTTCACTTGTCATGCCCTGAAGTCTCCTTGACTTATAGCTATTATCTTTAAATATTTGGAAGACAATATTCAAAGAAGGTCCAGTTCAGTTCAGCTGCTCAGTCATGTCCAATTCTTGGTGACCCCATGGACTGCAGCATGCTAGACTTCCCTGTCCATCATCAATTCCCAGAACTCACTCAAACTCATGTCCGTTGAGTCGGTGATGCCATCCAACCATCTCATCCTCTGTCGTCTCCGTCTCCTCCTGCCTTCAGTCTTTCCCAGCATCAAGGTCTTTGAACAATGAGTCAGTTCTTTGCATTAGGTGGCCAAAGTATTGGAGTTTCAGCTTCAGCATCAGTCCTTCCAGTGCATATTCAGGGCTCATTTCCTTTAAGATGGACCGGTTGGATCTCCTTGCTGTCCAAGAGACTCTCAAGAGTCTTCTCCAACACCACAGTTTGAAAGCATCAATTCTTCTGTGCTCAGCTTTCTTTATGGTTCACCTCTCACATCCATATATGACTACTAGAAAAACCATAACTTTGACTAGACGGACCTTTGTTGGCAAAGTAACATCTCTGCTTTTAATATGGTGTCCAGGTAGATCATAGCTTTTCTTCCAAGAAGCAAATATCTTTTCATTTCATGGCTTCAAACACCATCTGCAGTGATTTTGGAGCCCCCCAAAATAAAGTCTGTCCCTGTTTCCCTTGTTTCCCCGTCTATGTGCCATGAAGTGACGTGCCAAAGAAGGTTGAGTGGAAAATCGATTGCACTGTTCTAATTAAAAAATTCTCATTAGAAAGTACTTTACAGAAAAAAAAAGTCTGGCTCTACAAAAGAATAAGAAGTTGGATTTATTTTACATTGTACATACATGGAGGTGAAAACTAAGGAGATTGTAAGCATACCCATCTGGCAAATATAAACCAAATTCTAAGAGGTATATATATATATATATAGAGAAAGCTATTTTGAATTATTATTGTTCATTTTATTTTTCTTTCCCACTGAACTTTTGTCTGTCTAAAGGTGAAAGCTTATTCATAGTTGCCTAGAACCTAGAACTATATTCAGTACACTTGAGAAATATAATAATAGCATTAATATTTTTAATTGCTCACTATGTGTCAGGCAGTATTCTGAGTTCTTCCCTTGTGTTAGATGATTCGCTTGTCATAACAACTCTTTTAGACAGCCATATAGTGATCTCATTTATGAAAGAGGAAATTGAGGCATGGAGATCTTCAATGTCTTGAGTACCTAGAGTAAATAGAGATTTATACGCTAGAACAGTGTAAATGAGTGAAAAGAATTTACGTCTGATGTTTTGGTGTATTATTAGTAAGATATAATTTATTACTCTGTGATTAATTTAGCTATATTCATTTTGTCCTGGTTATCCTTGGTGAATGAAAATAGCAGGGGGATTGATTGATAGAATGCTGAGCAGCAGGGTAAGATGATCAAACCTCCAAGCACAGAGAGTGGAACAATAATTGACTAGGCACTATCTATTTTGCATTTCAGTAGAACCAAACCCAAACAGAGGAGTCAAGTCATAGAATCAGTGTTTAGGGTGATTATCTGCTATCATGGATCCTTGACAAGCCCCAGTAAGTCCTGTCACTGAGACCAATACACCATTCCTCAGTGAGGTGCAGCCTTAGCTTCAGAACATTCTGCTGCCTCTGCAGGTGAGGAGCAGGGGAAGTAGACCGCTTGGCCTGAGAACCTATGCAACATGAAAATACTTCTCTTGAACCGCTGGTATTGCCTTAATGTGAGATGCTCACACCATGGGAGACCCAGGAGATTCGAGGCCTAGAAAGTGGCCGATTCGCATCTCCCATGTCATGCTCACATGCTTACCCTGGATCATGAGTGAGCTGAGTAGAATGGTATATAGTTACTTTAACAACAAACTTTCTCCTATTTCTGCTATGTTAAAATAATTGAAATTCTCATAAGAAAAGGCACGGATGCTGTGACACTGAAGTATGATGCACGTATAACCATGCAACTTGAAATATATATATATGGAGTAAATTTTATAATTTGTAACATAAGCATTGCTTCAACTTCTATGAAGCTTGAATTTATGCTGCATAAAATTCTGGATGAAGGGAAGGATGGAGAAGAAACCCGAAGGAATGTTAACTGAGAATGATTAGAGTGGCATAGAAATGCCAGGCATAAAAGGGCCTCATGCACGCCCCATTGTCGTTAAGGGATTGCCATCTTCCAGACTGGGCCATTTGGGATGTTGAAAGGTCTATAGTTAGTCACTACGGGTCCTTGTGCGTGTGTGCTAATTTGCTTCCGTCCTGTCCAACTCTGTGTGACCCTATGAACTGCAGCCTGCCAGGCTCCTCTGTCCATGGGATTCTCTAGGCAGGAATGCTGGAGTGCATTGCCATGCCTTCCTCCAGGGGCATCTTTCCGACCCACAGATCAAACCTGTGTCTCTTATATTTACTTTCGTTGGCAGGGGGGTTCTTTACCAAGTGTGCCATCTGGGAAGCCCACAGGTCCTTAAACTTAAGATTTGGAGACTTACTTGCAATGGCTCTTCTAGGAATGATTGGATCCCAAGGACTAATTCCTATTAACCAGATTTACTAGAAATTGATGTATACAGTTAATTTGAGACATTTGATAACTATAAACTTCCTCAGTAGAAAGACTTCCTTGGGACACTTATTAATATATTTCTAAAGACTGTTTCATGAGCTCAACTGGAGGAAGGAGTCAGTAAGATGGTTTTAACTGAAGTCACTGGGCTCTGAGGCCTTATATGCCCTCTTCTCTCCCAGAAGATTGTTAACTCTAGACCAGGCTACTCAGCCAACAATCAATGGTAACTTACAGGGCCTCTTTTCCGAGGAAAGTGTTGAAAAAATAAATAATTCTCTTCTTTTGGCTCCTTTGTATTTTGTTTTTCTAGATACCGTTCAGTTATATAAAGAGTCTTATCTAAGTTTAAATGTTTATTTAGCTCACGGCTTAAATAATTTGCATTACTTATGTTTTAGATTCCTTGATAACATTTGAAGATCTGAATTAGGTTTAAGCGGTAGTCTGATACCATTTATATGTTAACAAACCACTTAGTCATTTTTTCCCTGGGGATGTTTTATATTGATTTCTATTAAATTTCATTTCAAAAAGTTTATGCTCTGAAACTGTCATCAAATTCTGTTTCTCTTTGGGCCTGTAAATAATGGGTATAGTGAGGAAACCAAAACTTGTGAAGTTAGGAAGATCTAGATGTAAACATTAGTTGAACGATCTTAGAATATTACTTGATCTCTCTCATAGTTTCCCCATCTATAAAATAGGAATAACCAAACTTGTTTTGTAGGTTTCATATAGTATAATATAGAGAAGGAAATGGCAACCTACTCCAGTATTCTTGCCTGGGACATCCCATGGACAAAGAAGCCTGGTGCAGTACAGTCCTTAGAGTCACAAAGAGTCGGACATGACTGAAGTGACTTTAGCACACCACTTCTAAGGGGCATTTGCTGAAGAGTTCACTGTAGACCAGTCGCCCAGTTCAGTCCTTCAAATTACCTCTCTACGCCTTTGCATCTGGTACTTCTTCAATACAATATCCTTTTCCCAGTAACTCTTCATTTTATATTTTGACTAAAGAAGAAGAAAAGAAGGTGAGTAGAAATAGATATTTAAGTGCTTAAATTAAAAAAAAAAAAAATCAAGCTCTTGTTTTGGTACTACATGTAAGGTGGTCATACTTTCCAAATTGATAACTAGCTTGACTCAGGGCCTGAAGGTGATGCTGAGTATTCAAAAATGAAACTTCCATAAAGAAAGTTTGTTACCATGACTCTGAACCTTAGCCAGTTAATGCTGTTGACTGATTACCAAGGATTTTCAAGGTAGTGGTCAGTTTTATCGCCCTTGTCTGGATGCCCTGGAGTCTGGTGGCAACTATGTACCACTTGTAAAATTGAAGTGTTACATTCATCCTTGAAACAAATGGCAAAACTATTTAGGATTGGTTTTAACCTGACGGCTCTGGCAGGGATCCCATTGGGACACACAAATTAAAACATAATCTTGGGTCAATTATAGCAGTGTATCTTTTGAACAAGAAAGACTCAGTGACTGGTTTGACAAGAGTCTGGTGACCTGCTGAGTGTTATTAATTTTATTGTCCCGAGAGAATAATGAAAATAGGACCTATTGTTTAGCCCTCCAGCTACAATTGTACACCATTGTCTATATGAATAATATCTTAAGTAAAGCCCATGGAATATACTTATGGGGGAGGGAGATAAGCACAGTCATTCCTTTAATATAGAAACAATCATTAAATACAGAAATAGTGACATGGCTGTAAACCCCAACTGTAGAATATGTGCAAGAGAATATTCTGGAGACAGAAACCTTGAATTTTATTTCAAGATTATCCTGACACTCGCTGTCCCCATAATCTTCTGTTTAGGAAATACCATAAAATATCACAGTGAAAATGACAAAACATCACATTTGTATTTTTCCAGGGTTTTTATGATGATTTTTCTGAGTGTGCTCTCTAGAAAGGCACAACAGTGCAAGGTTCAGAGAGGTTTTTAGAATCAGATTGCCTT
Source organism: Neotragus moschatus (assembly GCA_006410615.1). Taxonomy (NCBI): domain Eukaryota; kingdom Metazoa; phylum Chordata; class Mammalia; order Artiodactyla; family Bovidae; genus Neotragus; species Neotragus moschatus. The sequence continues at coordinate 469,462 of SJYA01001027.1, forward strand.
AGAATCAGATTGTATTTGAAGTCAGGCGCCAACATTTATTAGCCAGTTATGGGAGCTTAAGCAACTTACTTAACCTCTAGGTTACCTCACTTTCCTCAGCTAAAAAAATGGGATAATAATAATACCTTCCTAATAACGTTTGTGAGAAAAATAAGTGATCATACTCTCCATCCACAGAAAGGCCCAATAAATGTTAGTTGTTACTGATTCTTACCTTGGTCTAAGATGCACTTCAAACACAACCTAGGTTCAGATAAAGAAGTGGTCTATGATTATTCAACCCAGTCACCCAATCTAAACAAAATTGATAAAAATAAAGCTTGGCTGGGATGTTTTAAATATAGTGTGTGTGCATGCGTGCTCAGTAACTTCAGTCGTGGCTGACTCTGTGCGATGCTCTGGACTGTAGCCTGCCAGGCTCCTCTGTCCATGGGATTCTCCAGGGCAAGAACACTGGAGTGGGTTGCTGTGCCCTCCTCCAGGGGATCTTCCCGACCCAGAGATCAAACCCATGGCCTCTCCGGCATCTTCTGCATCGCAGGCGAATTCTTTACCACTGAGCCAGCCAGGAAGCCCGTCACTTCAGTCATGTCTGACTCTTTGTGACACTGTGAATGTGGTCCACCAGGCTCCTCTGTCCATGGGATTCTCCAGGCAAGAACACTAGAATAGACTACCATACCCTCCTCCAAGGGATCTTCCCCACCCAAGCATGGAACCAAGGCCTTATATCTGCTGCACTGGCAGGCAGATTCTTTACCACTAGAGACACCTACTGTAAATTATCACATCTAGAAAAGATCATTTGATCTGCTAACTGACAAATCATCAGAAATTAGCTGTTTGTCCAAAGTCTGAAGCTTCAAATCCAGATACCAGGGAAAAGGGACTTGTAGAGGTATTAGGAAGGATGGACAAATTGAAAATACGAGACATGTAGAACATTTAAGTCCACGATTTTCTTGGTCTCTGTCTCTTCCCCACTCTAGTACAGTACACACAGTAATACCAGGGAACAGGAAGAGACCTCTCACTGCAGTGATGACCTCAAATATGGCAATGGACCTTTTTCATTTAAATTCAAGCTTTCTATAGTCTATGAGCCCTATACTCATTTGCACTACCTGTCTGCTCACTTGGTATGAAACTTGCTCATATCAGAAGTGAAGTGAAGTGAAATTTGCTCAGTCGTGTCCGACTCTTTGCAACCCCATAGACTGTACAGTCCATGAAATTCTCTAGGCCAGAATACTGGAGTGGGTGACCTTTCCCTTCTCCAGGGTCTTCCCAACCCAGGGGTTGAACTCAGGTCTCCCACATTGCAGGCTGATTCTTTACCAGCTGAGCCACAAGGGAAGCCCTGCTCGTACAGGGGTCTCCTTAAACCCTAGCAGTCTGTGGGTGGCCCTAATACTTGGCCAGTGATTTAGCGTAACACAAACTACTATATGTTTATAAAATATTTAAAACATAGTCTTTAGTAAGTTTTTCTCACTCATCTTTAAAGATTTAATCATGTGTTTTCTCCACAGTAAATTTATTCTCATTAATTTTTTTTTTTGAGCTTTTTTTTTGAAAAACAAAAAACAGTTTTTGTCTGTCTGAGGAGTCTCAATGGAATTGTTTTTAATGGGACCTGGCAGACATTACATTTGGGGGAAAAAAAAGCAGCTAGTTCTATGATAGAGGGGTCATTGCCTAGGACAGGGTGTCCAAGATGAGAAACTAGACATCTGTAGTAATATATCTGTGGCATCAGAGGAGTCCTCTCTAGGGAAGATATTTTAAATTTTGTTAGTGTAGGCAGCAGATAATGTTAAGACACCCATTCCTACGTTATTGTTTCTTAGCAGTTCAATTCAGTCGCTCAGTCGTGTCCAACTCTTTGCGACCCCATGAATTGCAATACGCCAGGCCTCGCTGTCCATCACCAACTCCCAGAGTTCACCCAAACTCATGTCTAGTGAGTCAGTGATGCGATCCAGACATCTCATCCTCGGTCATCCCCTTCTCCTCCTGCCCTCAATCCCTCCCAGCATCAGAGTCTTTTCCAATGAGTCACCTCTTTGCATGAGGTTCGTTGTTTCTTACAGTTCTTAGGTAGTTGATGCTTGTCATGATGGCTCCAGCGATCTTGTGGCTTGTATCGTGCCCACTGAGGACAGAGTGAATGGTGGGGGGCATATAGGAAACTGTGTATGAATACATAGTCTATAGATGCAGAAGACTATGACCTTTGCCTCTGGTGAACTTTCTGTGCTTTCTGTGAAGAAAATTGATAGTTTATACACCATTGTGGAAACAGAGCTTCCAAGAACAGAGTATGGCTTCCACAGAAATACTGTCAACCCAAATCATGACTGTGCTTTTTTGATATGTCCTAATTTTATTTTGCATTGGGGTTGTTTTTCCCCTTTCTGGTGTTCCAAAGTTAGATAACACCTAATCATCATGTTTAATTGAAAGTACTACTTGGAAAACTGCTGGAAAATCATCCTATTACATGAAAGATACTAGAGAACTAAACAAAAGGGATGCCAAGAAGACAAAATGTAAAGGGTTTAGGGTATAATTCTAAATATAGTTGTAACAGTTGAGGATATTTGCATCCTCTCTCTAGTTTTTGGACAACTATGGACCATGTTTTTGGACTTTCAGGTAGGGTTAACCTAGACTGTTTCATAATCAAAAAGCTCTTAGTTCTCTATGCAACTATTTCCAGAAGTACAGCTAGTCAAAAAAGTTGGCTCTATGCATCCACTTAGCATTTCTGCACCTTGCTTTCTGTTAATCTGTAATCACTAGTTGGTTGCTTGGTTATTATTTTCTCACGGAGTTGTGTCTTCTTCTTCTTCTTCTTTTTTTTTTTTTGGTGCAAAGAATAATTACTTTATTTGAAAGCCAGCAGACCGAGAAGATAGCAGACCAATGTTTCAAAGAACCATGTTACCCAAGTTAGAATTCAGGCTTCTTTTATAGTAAAAGGGGAAGGGGTATTGTTCAGTTCAGTCATTGAGTCATGTCTGACTCTTTGTGACCTCATGGACTGCAGCACTCCAGGCTTCCCTGTCCATCACCAACTCCCAAAGTTTGCTCAAACTCATGTCCATCAAGTTGATGATGCCATCCGACTATCTCATCCTCTGTCGTTTCGTCTTCTAAGGCAGGAAGCTTGTTTATATTTCTTTCTCTTTTTGTGTTTTTTTTTTCCTCTATTGTTTTTCCTCAATAATACCTGGAGTAGTAATTTGGCATGGTCCCAATGATTTTCCCCCATGCTCCTTGGAACTCTCCAAGCAATGATCATATCTGCTAAAATTGACATGGGGAAACAAAAAAAAAGGCAGCTGTTTGTAATTCTTTCTGAGTGGTACTTGGATTTCTGGGTCCCACTGCCCAAGATTTTGATTCTGTAGGTGTTAGTGGCTCTTAAAAAGCTGCATTTTTGCCTGCTTTCCTAGTGAGACTTTGCTTTATGGATCCATCATTTCCACAGCTGGTAGGAACTGGGGGTAGGTAACTGGTACAGTCTTATTCTTAAATATGACTGGACATCAGAATTTACAGTGGATGTTTATGAAAATGCCTGGACCTCACACCCAGAAATTTGGATTTATTAGGTTTGATGTACAGCCTAAGCATCTCTATTAAAATATTAAAGTAACTCTCTCCCCACCACCACACTCCACAGGTGATTTTTCTTCTGTGCGACCAAGATTGATAACCACTGCCTTAGCCCTTAACCTCAGTGTGTCGTTATTCGAATACTCCTCAATGATTACCAGGTAGAAAGCTGGAAAAGGTTGCATTCCTTGTAAATAATGAACACAGGGCAGAAAAGGCCGTTTTATCAGCTGCCCCTCATTCAGGCATTGATTTAGTCTCCAAATATGACAAGCTGGACTTAATTTTTTAGGGAAAGAGTAAATGAGACCCGCAGATAGCTGGAACACAGAGACCTCTTGCTTTATTTCTTAAGTGTCACGTCAGTCTGCCCACTTAAGTGATTAAAGGAGAAGCTCTAAACTGCAAAGGGAACTGGGCCCTGATTTGTTCAGGGTCAGGAGCAATGGCTCGAAACCATCTTGTTTGCAGATATTCCTTTCATGTTATTAGGCTGTCAGTTGACAGACTTTTGCAAGATTTATGGCTCAAAACTCAAGTGTCCACATGTGCGTGAGAAGTGGGATGTGGCGATGGATCTGATCCCATTGGATGAGGTGAGGGGAGAGGAAAGGCCTGAGGCTACCAGGAACCAGGCCCTCTGGGGGCTTCAACCTCCCAGTCCCACTTTCTCTGTTTTATTTTGTTCCTTCCTCTCATTCCAGTGAACCTTATATTTCGGTTCTGGGAATTTCTGCTCTTGGAAATTAAAATAGAAAATAAGACTTCAAAGGGAAGCACCTAATTTTTATGAAAAGATTCCTAGGGTGCTTTTAATAAAGTCCTCTTGAGGGTGTATTAAAAAAGATTTAGGAGCCCTGTTCCCTGCAACTTGAGAAAACTGTCCTTTCAAAGCAAAAGGAACTATACTTCGTTGGACCTGTGTGAGTCTTTCTGACATATTAGAATTGAAATTTCTGATATTTAAAATCTCGCATTCCCTTCACAGCAGGGACAGTAATTTCCCTGCGTCTCTCTGCTTTTCCCTCAGATGTTTTTCTCTCTCCTGCCAAGAGAGACCCTGCTGCCTGTCTCTGTCAACTTCCCTCCTCGCTGGCTTCCCTCCTTCACTTCCTCCCTTCCACTCAGAAACTTTCTCAGAGGAAGTGCTACTACGATCCTAGTCTGCTTGAATCCTTCTGTGATTCTCCAGGATGTATGAAATCCAAACTTAGAGCCGGATACAAGGCATGTCTGGGGCCGAGAATGTGTTCCACTCCAGCCTCCAAGCCTGTTGGCACACACGTGTGTGTACATGCAGACACACACGTGTGTGTACATGCAGACACACACGTGTGTGTACATGCAGACACACACACACGTAGTTTTCAAGCCATATCAATTATTGTCATTCCTCAAAATCCCATCTTTTCATATTCTTCCCTATCTATCCACATTCTCTTCTTTCTCTCTAGTAGACATCATAAACACCAACCCTAACTTTGAGACTCTCCTTAAATACCTCTTTCTCTGTAAAAACGGAAGCTTTCCGCCTCAGTCACAACCTGTCAGGGATATCTCCTTAAACATGCATGCATACTCTGTCATGTCTGACTCTTTGCAACCCCACGGACTGTGCTCCATCAGACTCCTCTGCCCATGGGATTTTCCAGGCAAGAATACTGGAGTGGGTTGATATTTCTTACTCCGGGGGATCTTCCCAGCTCAGGGATTGAACCCCCTGCGTCTCTTGCGTCTTCTGCATTGGCAGGTGGACTCTTTACCGTGGAGCCTCCTGAGAAGTCCTAGCTTCTAAAACAGTCTACCAGTAAGCATGCAGTGTTGGTGTCTTGTATGGTTCTGTCCCCAGAGATACTGTTTGAAGGCAAGTTTTGGGTCTTGTTTTACTACATTGCATCAAAAAATGCTGAGCAAAGACCAATCAAGTAGCCTTAGAAGCTACTGGCTGACTTAAAAAAAAAAAAAATAACCTTAAAACTAGGGCTAGGAATTGCTCAAAAATATGTTTTGGGGGCAGAGGAAAAGGCTTACAGGTAAAATATATGGAGAATAAACGGATTCACTTTTGTCCTGTTTCTAAGGCACCCTAATTTCATATGCAGATTTACTAATATCCACTGTATTCTGGAATTCCAGTAGACCCAAAAGAGCTGAAAAGGATACTTCAGTGGGATAGCTATTTGCCAGGCCACATTTCTTTGTTTTGGTGGCTCAGGGGGAGGGGTGTGTGTGCTCAGTCATGTCCGACTCTTTGCAACCCCATGGACTATAGTCTGCCCGACTTCTCTGTCCATGAGATTTCCCAGGCATGGATACTGGAGTAGGTTGCCATTCCCTACGTCAGAGGGATCTTCCCGACGTAGGCATCAAACTTGCGTCTCTTGTGTCTCCTGCATTTGCAGGTGGATTCTTTACCACTAGTGCCACCTGGGAAGCCCAAAAGGGAGGAGTGATTATCCCCAAATTCTACATGAATGCATGTGAGGTCATAGATGAAGTAAAGAAGGTGCAGTGACTTGGCAAAGCCTTCTCATTAGTGACATCCCAATATGCTGTGTCCTGTGAACGCAGAGCGTCTCTTTGGCTAATAGATTAACTTCAATATTGAAAGCCAAATTCCATTATTTTTCATAATTGGGAGGAGCGTTTTGTGCCATATGTATTCATGTGTGCTTGATAATTTATGTATGGAAAACTCATACAGATATTTTGTTTAAACTCAAACTAGATAGTGTAAATCTTTTTTTCTAAAGTAGTATAGATCTCCATTGATTTTCAAATTGTATTGCTTATATTCAATACTTGTGTACGTGTAGGGAGATGGGGTTTTCGGTGGGCTCAGAGAAATGGCACATGACAGAGGGCCCAAGAGCAAGTTTTGAGACTACATCTCCTGTCACTGTGTATGTCTGGAGGTTACAGAAAAAAATATTTTCCCTACATGGGAAAGCAGATCAACTCCCATCCTTTCTTCTGGCTTTTTCCTGCCCAAGAATGTGTCTCACACATGCTCCCAAATATGGCACCTGGCTGTGTGTGGCATCTGCCCTGTTTCTCCTCTTTGACTACAGCAGAGATATCACCTTCCACCCTAGGATCTCCTTTGCAAAAGTGTACAAGTTCCCTTGCACTGTGTCTGCCTGCTGTTTCTTGGGTGGCAAAGGAGAGCTGGCTTGCGTTTTTCATGTTACCCATGAATTTTGTGAAACAACCCGTTTATATCATATTTATCTTTTCTTTTCCCTGGGACTCTGACATGAGTCTGTGAGAGAAATTGTGGGGTCAGAAAACAATCTTAAGCCGTATAACCCACTGTACTTAGATGTGACACTCTCCTCTGAAATGAACTCATTGTCCTTGGACGTAGTTTATGAGCCTCTGTTCTTATTTTCTCCCAGGATGCCCTTGGTGCTTTAGGTAAAAATACACCTGTTGGGCATAGTCTGTTTGTCCTCTGGACAGCAGGATATATATGAATTTGTGTAGCCAATGGGCTCTGGGGGTGAGAATGGCTTAAGTCAGTCAGATCTATGACTTACTCTATACCTATAGTGACAGTTATGTAGGTGAAGGGCTAGAAGACCCCCAAAGTCCTTGAGGGAAATCATTTGCTCAAGCTGTAATTAGAAGTATCACATTGGGCACTCTAGTGTCGGTCTTTCTAACTCCAGAGTCCTATACTTTTAGTATTTCTCTTTTCTTCTCTCTCTTCAATGAAAGTGAAAGTGAAGTCACTCAGTCATGTCTGACTCTTTGCTACTCCATCAGCAGTGGCCTGCACCAGGCTCCTCCATCCATGGGATTCTCTGGGCAAGAGTACTGGAGTGGTTTGCCATTTCCTTCTCCAGGGAATCTTCCCAACCCAGGGATCGAACCCAGGTCTCCTGCATTGTACCATCTGAGCCACCAGGGAAGTCCTCTCTCTCTTTAGCCTTCTTATTATTCAGTTGCTGTGTCATGTCTGACTCTTTGCAACCCAAAGACTGCAGCATGCCAGGCTTCCCTGTCCTTCACTATCTCCCAGAGTTTGCCCAAGCTCATGTCCATTGAATCAGTGATGCCATTCTACCATCTCATCCTCTGTTATTCCCATCTCCTCCTGTCTTCAATCTTTCCCAGCATCAGGGTCTTTTCTAATGAGTTGCCTCTTCACGTCAGGTGGCAAAAATTTTGGAGCTTCAGCATTAGCCCTGCCAATGAGTATTTATGCTTGATTTCCTTTAGGATTGATGGGTTGGATCACCTTTGCAGACTATGGGACTCTTAAGAGTCTTCTCAGCACCACAGTTTGAAAGCATCAGTTCTTCGGTGCTCAGCCTTCTTTATGGCCCAACTCTCACATCCTTACATGACTACTGGAAAAACCATAGCTTTGACTAAGGGGACCTTTGTTGGGAAAGTGACATCTCTTTAGCCTAGGTGAAGACATGCAGAGGTATAAAATAAATGTTGAATGAATAGATGAATGTTGTTTGTGTCAGCATCACATGCGTTGCCTGGCAAGTTGGAAATACTGTGAAGACAATGCACAAGTAACACTATTGTGTATAAAGGGTTTATTTAAAAAATATCACTTGCTAAAATCTAGTTCTGAAGAACCAGTGTAGAGTTAGAATTTAGTATGCTGCTGCTGCTGCTAAGTCGCTTCAGTCATGTCCGACTCTGTGTGACCCCATAGACAGGAGCCCACCAGGCTCTCCCATCCCTGGGATTCTCCAGGCAAGAACACTGGAGTGGGGTGCCATTTCCTTCTCCAATGCAGGAAAGTGAAAAGTGAGAGTGAAGTCGCTCAGTCGGGTCCAACTCCTAGCAACCCCATGGACTACAGCCCATCAGGCTCCTCTGCCCATGGGACTTTCCAGGCAAGAGTACTGGAGTGGGGTGCCATTGCCTTCTCTGGGAATTTAGTATGAAATCTTGAATTTTTAAAGACAAAAAAAAAAATAACCCCGAGTCTTTATGGTCTGCCTCAGAGTGGATGATGGTTTCTGACAATAAGTATTTGAAGTGAATTTTTTTTTGGAGACTTAAACAAATCCCATAGAATTTTCTTCTTCTTTTTTTCTTATAAATTAATTAATTTATTTTAATTGGAGGCTAATTACAATATTGTGGTGGTTTTTACCATACATTGACATGAATCAGCCAGGGGTGTACATGTGTCCCCATCCTGAACCCCCCTCCCACCTACCTCCCCATCACATTCCTCAGGGTCGTCCCAGTGCACCGGCCCTGAGCGTCGTGTCTCATGCATCGAACTTGGACTGGCAGTCTATTTCACATATGGTAATATACATGTTTCGATGCTATTCTCTCAAATCATCCCACTCTCGCCTTCTCCCACAGGATCCAAAAATCTGTTCTTTACATCTGTGTCTCTTTTGCTGTCTCGCATATAGGGTCATCATTACCATCTTTCTAAATTCCATATATATGCGTTAATATACTATATTGGTGTTTTTTTTTTTCTGACTTTATTTTGCATAATAGGCTCCAGTTTCATCCACTTCATTAGAACGGATTCAAATGAGTTCTTTTTAATAGCTGAGTAATATTCCATTGTGTATATGTACCACAACTTTCTTATCCATTCATCTGCTGATGGACATCTAGGACACATGTACCCCAATGTTCATCAAAGCGCTGCTTACAATAGGTAGGACATGGAAGCAACCTAGATGCCCATATAATTTTCTATAAGATGTATATTTTAGGTGTATACATTTTTAAATAGTACAGTTTATGTCAGTACCTTATTTTTAAGCAAGACTGTAGCAAACATTGGGAAGCTCATATCATACTTAAAATGGCTTTTAGGGAATCCCCTGGTGGTTCAGTGGTGAGGGCCTGGCTTCAGTCCGTAGTCAGGGAACTAAGATCCCATAAGCCACGTGGAACAGACAAAAATAAATAAATAAAAATAAAGAAATGACTTTTATTTACTTGAGAAGAACTTTATAACCTTGAAAGCTCCTTTATTTTTATGTAGTTGTTACCATTCATTACAGGGATCATTTCATTCTCCTCTAAAGTTCACTTTTATATTTGGAAAGTAGTTGATGTGTCTACATGGAAAATGTTACTTTCAAAACTGCACATCCTCTTTATCACAGAAATTCAGGTTATAGTAATAATGTTTATTTTCTGATATTCACAGCCGTGATACATACTAGACTCTGCATAGAATAATATATATGGATACATTTGCATACATACACATAAATGCACACATAAGAATGAGTCCCTATTAATACACACATGCTCACCTGCCCATCTTTTCATTGATGTGTAAGATTTTCCTCCCACCCTAGGAGTTTGAGTTACACAGTGATAGGACTTCTTTTATACTTGCAAATTCTATTCTCTATTGTATTCCAAAAGGCATCATATTATCTGCCTTGTCCGATTTGCTTCTGTGCTCATTAAAGTGGCCTGCTGTGAAGTTAATTTTTCTTGCTCATTTTATTGGTATTTTGGGAGAGTGAGATTTTTTTCCAAGCAGTTTCAGCTTTAGTATAGGGTTGTAGTAGCTGTCAAAAGATTGCTTTAAAAACCATTCTCTAAAATAAATCAAAAATAAAAGCTGCTTATTTTAGTATCTCTATTGAAATATAAATTACAGGTCATTGATCTTTTCCCTTACTTCCTTGCAATTATATTTATTGAATTTTTTAAAAAGTAAAACAATGCAGTGTATTAGAAAAGCAAATAAACCTCTATGATAAGAATAGTACCAAATGGTTTGTAAATGGCAGCAACACATTTTTTTGTAGGAAAATAGCATAATAAAACCTAGCTTTGTTTTAAATCTCTACAATAGAAAATAAAGTGTAGCAGTGATCAGGTTGGTATACTTCTGAGTCAATCTAAAGTCTCAGCATAGAGGGACAGTTTTAAATTCTAAAAGTTTAGATTCAATTACTCTTGTCAGTTCAATGTCTTACATATATCT
>SJYA01001027.1:480211-573174 GCA_006410615.1 Neotragus moschatus
ATAGATTTATACATAAAATATAATCTATAATATATAAAATATATGAGTATATATGCAAGTTGGAATATATTTTAAATAATACATATTTATATATGTATAATAATATAATATATCTATATATACACACTCCACCAGGTACGAGATGGATAGCTGATGAGAAGTTGCTGTGTAGCAACTTCTGGTGCTCTGTGATGACCTGGAGGGATGGATGTGGGGAGAGGCCAGAGGCTTGGAAGGGAGGGTACGATTGTATAATTATACCTGATTTGAATTATTGCATGGCAGAAACCAACACAATATTATACAAATTTAAAAAACAAGCAAACAACCAGAATCTAAAAACGTTATATAATGTATCTTTTAAATACTACATAGTTCGGTTCAGTTCAGTTCAGTCACTCAGTCGTGTCTGACTCGTCGCGAACACGTGAAACACAGCACGCCAGGCCTTCCTGTCCATCACCAACTCCCAGAGTCCACCCCAACCCAAGTCCATTGAGTCGGTGATGCCATCCAACTATTTCATCTTCTGTCGTCCCTTTCTCCTCCTGTCCTCAATCTTTCCCAGCATCGGAGTCTTTTCCAATGAGTCAGCTCTTCATATCAGGTGACCGAAGTATTGGAGTTTCAACTTCAACATCAGTCCTTCCAATGAACACCCAGGACTGATCTCCTTCAGAATGGACTGGTTGGATCTCCTTGCAGTCCAAGGGACTCTCAAGAGTCTTCTCCAACACCACAGTTCAAAAGCATCAATTCTTCTGTGCTCAGCTTTCTTTATAGTCTAACTCTCACATCCATGTATGACCACTGGAAGAACCATAGCCTTGACTAGATGGACCTTTGTTGGCAAAGTAATGTCTCTGCTATTTAATATGCTGTCTAGGTTGGTCATAACTTTTCTTCTAAGGAGTAAGCGTCTTTTAATTTCATGGCTGCAGTCACCATCTACAGTGATTCTGGGAGCCCCAAAAAATTAATTTGGGACTGTTTCCACTGTTTCCCCATTTATCTGCCGTGAAGTGATGGGACCAGATGCCATGATCTTCGTTTTCTGAATGTAGAGTTTTAAGCCAACATTTTCACTCTCCTCTTTCACTTTCATCAAGAGGCTCTTTAGTTCTTTAATTTCTGCCATAAGGGTGGTGTCATCTGCATATCTGAGGTTATTGATATTTCTCCTGGCAATCTTGATTCCAGGTTGTGCTTCCTTCAGTCCAGCGTTTCTCATGATGTACTCTGCATATAAGTTAAATAAGCACGGTGACAATATACAGCCTTGACGTACTCCTTTTCCTATTTGAAACCAGTTACGATACCAAAAAACAGACAAGGGATGATGCCAGTAAAAGCAATATCGTTTTTTTTTTTTTCTTTTTCGAAAAGGTAGCAGTCCAGTGCTTTGCCTGAGAGGCTGTTGGCAGGTGAGGACACAGAGGAGCCAAAGACTGCCTGGTTTTCAGTCCTGGCTCCACTGATTCCCTTCATCTCTCTGAGCCTCAGTTTGCTTATCTGCATAGTAGGGATAGAGTACTTTCCCTATAGAATCTTTCAGTGGCTTAAGTGAATTTGTATTTGTAAGGCACTAAGAAAATAATTCCTGATATACAGTAAGGTTTGTATTGTGTTTGTTTAATAAAGATCTCAGTAGTTGGAGATGATAAGAAACAAAATAAATGTTATTTAGAATAACAAATTGCTATTTTTAGTATAGGCCTCCCAGGTGGGTAAGTGGTAAAGAATCTGCCTCTAAATGCAGGAGACACTGGTTCTATCCCTGGGTTGGGAAGATCCCCTGGGGAGGAAATGGCAACCCATTCCAGTATTCTTGCCAGGAATATCCTTTGAATAGAGGAGCCTGACGTGACTGTGTATACACGCATTTTTAGTAAAACAGAGAAAATGTGTAACTTCTCCAGATCCATTTAGAATTCAGCATTTTGAGAAATAACAAATTGTTTTCCTTTGGAATATATCCTTAACTAAAAATCTCGCAGTGTGGTTCAGGATCAGCAAAACAGTGAGAGGAGGAAGTCCACATCATATTCCCAGGACAAGTCCAGGGGCTCTGCTGGAATCACAGTACTGCTTCTAAAGCCTTTATCAGCCCAACAATGACCACTGAGTTAAGCTCATCTCTTCCAACTTGTTCCACAGGCCAAGAGTTCTCTAAATTAATAGGCGTGTTTGGAAGATGTTTGTAGGCAATGTAAGTTTGCCAAACACTGGGGTAAACACAGTTTAATGACAATCTTACAGTAATGGGAACATGTGTTAGTATAACATATTATAGTACATATTATTTTACATTGCGGAAGTAATGCAAATATTAGCTGAGTGTACGCAAAAAGTCTTTGAAATAGCACTTGAAAGGTTTAAAAGTCATTATGTTTGTGTTCTCTTTGTAAATAAATGATGAAAGGAAAGGATATTTACAAGTTATCTGGAATTATATTCAATTTCCTCTATACTAAAAAGATGATCTATTTTAAAAAAATAATCTGTACTGCTTATACAGTGGATTTTAAAAAAATATGACTTGCAAAAATATCTTCTTGTATGCATTTCATTATTAACACTAAAATTATGTCACAGAATGCAATTCTTTTTTTGAAGGGAAATGAACAAAATGGCATGTTGACTATTTTTACTAATAATTTTTCTAATTTAAAATAGAAAAGTAGGGGCACAGAGAAGTAACATTTTGAGGTAGGAAGCACTCAGGAAGCAGGTGAAAAGTAACCTTTAAATACTTTCCCATCTATTCCCCTGGTTTTCACTTTCTTGCTATAAATACAGATACACAGAACTAGTGGCTTGCTAGTTAGCACATTACTAGTGATTTATTGTGAATTAACTACTTGTTTCCATTCATGGACATCCAGAATAATTAGCAAGTGGGACTTGTGAATCTAATTTACAATTTGCACTTTAACACATTTGACACAGGGCATGCAGTTTAATAAAGAGACAGCATCACTAGTTCTCTTTTTGATAAATAAGTTAAATGATCATTTTGGTTTCAAAACTGAATATTACATGCATAGGAGTGAGAAGTTAAGTATAAATATATATGTGTATTGGGGCTTTCTTAGTTAAAAAGAAAAGCATATATTATTGTAATGTTTAATTTTGACAGTAATTTAAGGAAGAAAGTTTTAAGTTTATACACACTGAAGTGTGTATATATGAACAATAAAGCGTAATCACAATTGCTACTGAGGGGTATTACTTCTGTCTCATAACAGCTAGTGCATTCTGTATCACAGAATGGCAGTGTTATTGTGTGCCAGGGGACTCACTGAAGAAAACAGAGTGAAAGGTACAAACTTATGGAATATTTCCTCATAGAGATCCTTCTCTGAAACCATATGTAGAGAAGGATTGTTGACCCATAGGCAAAGATACATGTTTATTTTTATAATAAACCACTCAAATAATCTTCAATGTATACCATAAAGTTAAATTTCTAGTATATTATTTCTCTTTGATTGGAATAATCTTATTGTGATGAATGATTTGAAACATGTCTGCCATTTTTGTCATTTTATAAATTGGGGATCCAAGGCTTCCTGCACCTTCTGTCTGACTGGGGATATAGGGATACCGTGAGGGGCAAAAGAGAGGAGAGAGAGAGAGAGAGGAGGGAGAAAGGGAGAGAGAGTAGAGAGGGAAAGAGGGAGAGAGAGATGATAAATGAAAGATTATATACATACATGCATATTTTTCAAATCAGGGAACATGTAAAAGAAAGCATTTTACTGAAAAGGAAGTTAAAGAAAAGATATTTTTCCCACCTTTTCATCCCACTAACATTTTAGAGGGACTCATCATCACTATCTGAAAATATTTTGAAGGCTCATGTGGCATTCACACTCTTTCGAGTTGTTTAGCAGAATCCTTGTATTCTAGGTGCTTATAACTCAAACCAGATAATGCCAGCCTGAAATCCACAAGGCGGAGATTGTATAATAAAGCATAGAATAAATACAGGAAAAGGAAATTAATTTAAGAGAAGGCCCAGATATGGGAGTTTGAAGGGTAGACCAAAAGAGTGTTGCTGAAGTTTGGTCTTCTCTAATGCAATATCTGCAAGTAGCTTTGGCACCAAGATCGTAAGGCTATCTCCCAGAACCTGGATCAGAAAGCCTACTGTTTGTGAAGACAAATGCAGACGTGTCCGCAAAGGGGCAGTTCAAAATAACAGACCTTGATGCTGTGTGGTTAGTTTCGAATGTTCTTAACCATTTGCTTTAGGTCATTTATGAAAGCTCTATTGTGTCATTAACTAGATGATGCTATGATTTGAGCTTATTTCTTCATATTTAAAAAGCTTTCCAGGGCTCCCCTTCTCTGGTTTGCATTTCAGTGAAATTAAAAGTCTGACTGTTTGGTATCGCCTGTAGACTAGCTGAAGTTGTTGCTCCAGCTCAGATCCTTAGGGCCTCATTAGGAAGAAGTTCACAGCATGCCTGACACTGGTTAATATTTGCAGAGCTCATTTACCTACATTGGAAACAAACCAAAAAAAAGGCCAGTCAAATCCTCCTGAAGTGAAGAAGGCTGAGGGCATCAGTGCCCATCATCTGGGTCACCTCTCTCTGTCAGAAGTGGATGACCCATCAGGCGGTGACTTCTTATCTCTTTTAAGCTGAAAGAGACCTGTTGAAAATGTGTTTCCAAGTACCTTTGTTTTTAAAGATCTGGCAGGACAAAATAGGTAACCCATAAACCTTGAGAGAAAAAGGGATAACAGAAAGGATTCCTTTCCAAAACAAGATGTGTCCTTTACATAAACCTAGTTAGCCAGAGAGTTTATTTTACAAGAAGATAAAGGACAATTTGGCTGCCCTGTTGGAATTCTAATCTAATGCTGCTAAGTCACTTCAGTCGAGTCCGACTCTGTGCAACCCCATAGACGGCAGCCCACCAGGCTCCCCCGTCCCGGGGATGCTCCAGGCAAGAACACTGGAGCGGGTTGCCATTTCCTTCTCTAATGCATGAAAGTGAAAAGTGAAAGTAAAATCGCTCAGTCATGTCCGACTCTTCACGACCCATGGACTGCAGCCTGCCAGGCTCCTCTGCCCATGGGATTTTCCAGGCAAGAGTGCTGGAGTGGGGTGCCATCTCCTTCTCCGTGTTTCCCTGTTAGAAATGCAGGGTATGGGGATTTGTAGTTTTCCGAGAAAACTGCTCAACACTGTCTACATTCCTATTTCTCATTACTGTTTTTATAATTCCACTTTGCGATATTGTCTGATACATGCCATTTACCTTAATGTATCCATATTGGGCTTCCTTGGTGGCTAAGCAGTAAAGAATCCAGCTGCTAATGCAGGAGGCGGGTATTTGATCCCTGGCTCGGGAAGATCCTTGGAGAAGGAAATGGCAACCCTCTCCAGTATTCTTACCTGGAGAATTCCATGGACAGAGGAGCCTGGCCAGCTACAGTCTGTGGGGTTGCAAAGAATCGGACATGGCATAGCAACTAAACAACAATTGGGAAATTAGATGTGAGTAGTTATGGGCAAAAGTCCTCAACAGCTGAACTCTGTCTTCTCATTATATCAAACGTTTTTAGGAATCATTGTGTTTTTCTTTCATGAAGATGATTTTGGCTACATTGAGATGAGTGTGCGTAAATCATAGGTATTAGCTAGTTAATCTAGAAACATCCTCAACCTTTGTATATTATTGGGCTGGCTAGAGATTATGAAGTACCTGGTCTCTTTGCTAAAGAGGGTCTGGTCTATTGCACTTATTATGATAAAAGCATCCTGGAGAACATGTGTCAAAAGCTGTTGAACTCCAGTAGGATTTTTAGTAATTTAATTACTCTCAAAAATTAAAGTGATCAACCCTAGATTCAGGGATTTTCTATTTCCTCTACTTATCTTTTTCTTTCTGATTTTGTTGAACAATGGCTTAAAAAAATTTTTTTTTGAATTTTTATTAATGATCGTTTTATTGAGGGTATAAGTGTTTTCACATTGTCCAGAAGTTTCCTTACCAATGATTTCCATTGTTTTCATGTGAACCATACAGTTTTTTCAAAACCATATTTTTGTATCCTTAGTTTGTGGAATTCTGATTTTTGTAAATGAGTAAAGTTCTTAAATTTGAAGGTATTAGGAATGAATGATACACATTTGTGGGTTTTGTTACTTAACACTCTACTACTACAAATGATATTCCAAAGAGCAAAGTGTGACTTTCCCCTTTGTCTGGATCCTAAAAACTGTATTTTTTTGTTTGTTTGTTTAGTTTTATTTTGTTTTGGGAAGTTTCTGGATGAGAATTTTTATAATTATGAGCAATAACATTTTGAATTGTCAAATTCAATGAAATGCTGTTAGTAATCACCCTCCTTTTCCTCTTTGCAATATTTGATTCTGTTGAGCATAGCAATTACTTTAAGCTTTCATCTCCTGACATTTTATTCTCCTACATTTAATTGGTTTTTAGCCTACTATTCATATTTGTTCTCTTTAGCTAATATTCATTAATAGTAAACTTACAGATGCTGACACTCATGCTCTGATATTTATAGTCTCTGCTTCAGGAAATAAATCCTATGGATATATTCAGAATATACCTCTGCTTGAAATAGTGTGTGTGTGTGTGTGTGTGTGTGTGTGTGTGTGTGTACATACATGCTCAGTCATGTCTGACTCTTTTGCGACCACATGGACTATAGCCCGCCAGGCTCCTCTGTCCATGGGATTTCCCAAGCAAGAATACTGGAGTGAGCGGCCCTTTCCTTCTCCGAAAGATCTTTCTGACCCAAGGATTGAACCTACATCTCTTGAGTGTCCTGCATTGGCAGGTGAATTCCTTGCCATTGCACCACCTAAAAAGCCCAGGAAATAGTAGTTATCTTCAAATACTTGATACGGGGTGGGACTTAAAAGAGTGCTAGCAATGCCAAAGCCACTTTAGGAAAATTATTTTATTTTCTAGTAAAAAATATTATTTTTTTTCTCAGCCACAACAGCTGAGGCTCAGCAGGAAGTAATTTTCTTGGCCAAGAGTGTATGGTTAATAAGTAGAAGATTCAAGACTTTCTAGAAAAGGTACCCATTGGAGGGTGTCTTGGGAATATCTGGAGCTGAGCCCACCTTATCATCTCTGAGCTTCAGTTTACTCGACTGCAAAGTGGGAATGATGATATCTATTTCAACAAAGCTGTTGAGATCATTAAGGAAAGTATATGAAAATGCCTTGTTAACTTTAAAGCTCGGTAGGTGAGGAGTGTGTATTTTTATGAGTGTGTTATTATTGCTTGTGCCTGAGGCTGTATATATGCGTCCTCTCCTGAAAAGTAGTTTTAACAGCTTCTCTGTAAAATACATCATGTCTTCACTGTCTAGAATTTTTTTAACTAAGCTATTCTTCTCAGTGATATGCTGTTAGTTAATTCAGTTTGAGTCAGAAAAATAGAAAGAAGAAAACAGTTCAGTGAAGTTGAACTGTGTATATTAGTCAGAGGTGTCTCATGTGAAAAATGGCAACCCACTCCAGTATTCTTGCCTGGAGAATTCCATGGACTGCAGAGCCTTGCAGGCTACAATCCATGGGGTCCCAAAGAGTGGGACATGACCTAGCATGCATACATGTATGCATGCATGTTTCATGTGCACTCTCTCCTCCCTCTCTTTCTATGTAACCATGATAATATTTTATACTTTTTTTTCATCATTCACCTTGTAGTCTTTAACTAATCTTCCTTCATCCAATCTCCTCTCCTGCGTCAGTCTTCTATACTGCCAATGGAGTGATCATTCTAATAAGAGAAATTTGATCATTTCATTGCACTGATTATAAATATTAAATGGTTCAACATTGTTGGGACTTTCCTGGCAGTCCAGTCTGTGCTCCCAATACAGGGATATATCATGAAAGCTCCATGAATGTTATAAAATCGAACATATCTAACTATATTCAAATCGTTTCTTATATACTCATTCTCAAACACTGAAAATTGCCAGCCATTTTATAAACAGAATTACCTTTGACATTTTTATTATTTCAGCAACATCATGTTAGAAAAAATAATGATATGTAAAGCTAAGTGCTAAGATGTTTAATTTTGTCTCTTGATTGAAAGAACAATGTATATGGCAATAATCAGTAGATTTTGCTTGTACTTTTCTAGATGTATGGTTATTTACATTAAAACTAAAATTATTGGGGAAAAAGTTGACTATTGGGATAAGAATTTTTGCCTAAAGAAATGTCCTGGTTTAAAATCATTTATTATAAAATCTAAAAATTCTAAAAATATTATAAAAGCATTTTATTTATAATGATTTGTTGTTGAAAATATTGGTGTGAATATAATTTTCTCTCCAAGTACAATATCCTGAATAATGTTATATCCATAAGGATTGCAGATCTTTGCAGTCTGTTGGCATCATGTTTCTGCATAATTATTCACCTTGTCAATTACTTGGATATGAGTGTTGAATGCTTAGAGTGTTAGTTCGAATGATACTGATCCCAGAATATTCCCTGGAATCTGTTCCTTAAAATAATTGATAATATGAATTTGTTTTATTATCATATGCTGTCTTCTAAAATTAAGATTAGGGAATGAGAATATGATTAAGAGCTGTTAATGAGATGCTGAGTGATTATGCCTAAATTATGGATATTGAGTTTATTGGGTGAAATCTATTGAGTTTCAAAACCAAGTGACAGGTTACTCTAGTTGTTGGCAGTAACACGGAAAACAAGAATCTCAAAGTCAGTAAATTCACAGAGTATTTTCTTTTAGAATACTCCTTGTAACAAAATAAATGTTTTCCTTAAGATTCAAATTATTTTGAGCAATTTTCTATTTAGGAAAAAGATAATTGATTTGTAATGTTTATAGGGAAAACCCAAGAACATAAAAGAGAAGCAAGGACTCTATCTTACTCATCTTGTGGCTTTGGATTTAGCCTGGTACATTGTAATAACTCACTAACTGTTGTTTAATGAATGAATGAATGGTTAAGAGGATGATTGGACAGAGAGAGGGAGAGTGGGTTAGATGGATGGATGAGTGAATGAAGTAAAGATCTGTCCAGAAGTCAAGGAAAAGTTATAATAATTATAAACAATGGTTTTAACAAAGCCCTATATATATGATATACCCAAGAATGATTTCATACTGCACTGCATTATATCCCTTCAGATGAATCATTTTTCAAGATTATTATTTTGGTCTATGATTGCTACTGTTTAATTTTGAAAATATTATCTTATTTTAAATTCATAATAATTTTTAAGTTATATAATAAAACAGCCACTGCCTCATTATTTTATAGGAGCATCACAATACTTTAACAAGATGTTTTGCCAAGTGTTCTCACCTAATTCAGGAGACCAAAAACAGGCTTGAGATGACTTTTGTGTCTCTGAAACCACATATGCCTTCAGAGGAGTTTTGCTTATTGAGATGTATCTCAAAAATATGTTGCAGTTTCCAAAAACAAAGCAATGGAATTACTGAAATAAGTTTGTTGTTTTCAAAGAGACTACTTCAAAAGGGGAAAAATTTATTTCAAATATGTTTAAGAAACAGTCGAATTAAATTGTTGTCCATACCTTAAAGCCATGTTTAATGACATAAAGATCATGTGATTTGACCCACTAAGAAAGTTACAAATATGTATCAATGATTTTCTGTAGAATCAATATTTTTTCTAAGTACATATTCGTTCTAAGTGTGAATTTTTCCTGTAGCATCTTGGACAATGATAATTTGGTTTGATTTATTCTGTAAACTGTTTCCCTGTATTGAATGAAATTCTGAAATTTTAAAGTGTAGGACTAATGCTTTGTTGATTCCAAAAGAGTTAAGGATTGTTATTTCATTGAATAAATATTTTTATCCTGTTAGCCACTGTGGTATAAAACAATGACATGATATGCTGCCTTTTCTACTACTTCTTTTATGGAAGTGTTAATGTGACCTACATGCTAATTAATATTATAAAATTATTTGAAAAGTTGTGATTGTCTAAATGTATTGGGTTTTTTGTTTGAAAAAAATCTGACCGTGGTAAAACTGCCCTTGCTTTAATAACTAGTTCATCTTTGCTGCTGCTGCTTCTAAGTCACTTCAGTCGTGTTCGACTCTGTGTGGCAGCCCACCAGGCTCCCCTGTCCCTGGGATTCTCCAGGCAAGAACACTTAACCAAGTCTTAAAAACTCTCCTTAGGAAAGGAACAAAAGTAAAATAAGTCAGGTATCTTCAGTTAGTAATTAGTNGACCACATGGACTATAGCCCGCCAGGCTCCTCTGTCCATGGGATTTCCCAAGCAAGAATACTGGAGTGAGCGGCCCTTTCCTTCTCCGAAAGATCTTTCTGACCCAAGGATTGAACCTACATCTCTTGAGTGTCCTGCATTGGCAGGTGAATTCCTTGCCATTGCACCACCTAAAAAGCCCAGGAAATAGTAGTTATCTTCAAATACTTGATACGGGGTGGGACTTAAAAGAGTGCTAGCAATGCCAAAGCCACTTTAGGAAAATTATTTTATTTTCTAGTAAAAAATATTATTTTTTTTCTCAGCCACAACAGCTGAGGCTCAGCAGGAAGTAATTTTCTTGGCCAAGAGTGTATGGTTAATAAGTAGAAGATTCAAGACTTTCTAGAAAAGGTACCCATTGGAGGGTGTCTTGGGAATATCTGGAGCTGAGCCCACCTTATCATCTCTGAGCTTCAGTTTACTCGACTGCAAAGTGGGAATGATGATATCTATTTCAACAAAGCTGTTGAGATCATTAAGGAAAGTATATGAAAATGCCTTGTTAACTTTAAAGCTCGGTAGGTGAGGAGTGTGTATTTTTATGAGTGTGTTATTATTGCTTGTGCCTGAGGCTGTATATATGAGTCCTCTCCTGAAAAGTAGTTTTAACAGCTTCTCTGTAAAATACATCATGTCTTCACTGTCTAGAATTTTTTTAACTAAGCTATTCTTCTCAGTGATATGCTGTTAGTTAATTCAGTTTGAGTCAGAAAAATAGAAAGAAGAAAACAGTTCAGTGAAGTTGAACTGTGTATATTAGTCAGAGGTGTCTCATGTGAAAAATGGCAACCCACTCCAGTATTCTTGCCTGGAGAATTCCATGGACTGCAGAGCCTTGCAGGCTACAATCCATGGGGTCCCAAAGAGTGGGACATGACCTAGCATGCATACATGTATGCATGCATGTTTCATGTGCACTCTCTCCTCCCTCTCTTTCTATGTAACCATGATAATATTTTATACTTTTTTTTCATCATTCACCTTGTAGTCTTTAACTAATCTTCCTTCATCCAATCTCCTCTCCTGCGTCAGTCTTCTATACTGCCAATGGAGTGATCATTCTAATAAGAGAAATTTGATCATTTCATTGCACTGATTATAAATATTAAATGGTTCAACATTGTTGGGACTTTCCTGGCAGTCCAGTCTGTGCTCCCAATACAGGGATATATCATGAAAGCTCCATGAATGTTATAAAATCGAACATATCTAACTATATTCAAATCGTTTCTTATATACTCATTCTCAAACACTGAAAATTGCCAGCCATTTTATAAACAGAATTACCTTTGACATTTTTATTATTTCAGCAACATCATGTTAGAAAAAATAATGATATGTAAAGCTAAGTGCTAAGATGTTTAATTTTGTCTCTTGATTGAAAGAACAATGTATATGGCAATAATCAGTAGATTTTGCTTGTACTTTTCTAGATGTATGGTTATTTACATTAAAACTAAAATTATTGGGGAAAAAGTTGACTATTGGGATAAGAATTTTTGCCTAAAGAAATGTCCTGGTTTAAAATCATTTATTATAAAATCTAAAAATTCTAAAAATATTATAAAAGCATTTTATTTATAATGATTTGTTGTTGAAAATATTGGTGTGAATATAATTTTCTCTCCAAGTACAATATCCTGAATAATGTTATATCCATAAGGATTGCAGATCTTTGCAGTCTGTTGGCATCATGTTTCTGCATAATTATTCACCTTGTCAATTACTTGGATATGAGTGTTGAATGCTTAGAGTGTTAGTTCGAATGATACTGATCCCAGAATATTCCCTGGAATCTGTTCCTTAAAATAATTGATAATATGAATTTGTTTTATTATCATATGCTGTCTTCTAAAATTAAGATTAGGGAATGAGAATATGATTAAGAGCTGTTAATGAGATGCTGAGTGATTATGCCTAAATTATGGATATTGAGTTTATTGGGTGAAATCTATTGAGTTTCAAAACCAAGTGACAGGTTACTCTAGTTGTTGGCAGTAACACGGAAAACAAGAATCTCAAAGTCAGTAAATTCACAGAGTATTTTCTTTTAGAATACTCTTTGTAACAAAATAAATGTTTTCCTTAAGATTCAAATTATTTTGAGCAATTTTCTATTTAGGAAAAAGATAATTGATTTGTAATGTTTATAGGGAAAACCCAAGAACATAAAAGAGAAGCAAGGACTCTATCTTACTCATCTTGTGGCTTTGGATTTAGCCTGGTACATTGTAATAACTCACTAACTGTTGTTTAATGAATGAATGAATGGTTAAGAGGATGATTGGACAGAGAGAGGGAGAGTGGGTTAGATGGATGGATGAGTGAATGAAGTAAAGATCTGTCCAGAAGTCAAGGAAAAGTTATAATAATTATAAACAATGGTTTTAACAAAGCCCTATATATATGATATACCCAAGAATGATTTCATACTGCACTGCATTATATCCCTTCAGATGAATCATTTTTCAAGATTATTATTTTGGTCTATGATTGCTACTGTTTAATTTTGAAAATATTATCTTATTTTAAATTCATAATAATTTTTAAGTTATATAATAAAACAGCCACTGCCTCATTATTTTATAGGAGCATCACAATACTTTAACAAGATGTTTTGCCAAGTGTTCTCACCTAATTCAGGAGACCAAAAACAGGCTTGAGATGACTTTTGTGTCTCTGAAACCACATATGCCTTCAGAGGAGTTTTGCTTATTGAGATGTATCTCAAAAATATGTTGCAGTTTCCAAAAACAAAGCAATGGAATTACTGAAATAAGTTTGTTGTTTTCAAAGAGACTACTTCAAAAGGGGAAAAATTTATTTCAAATATGTTTAAGAAACAGTCGAATTAAATTGTTGTCCATACCTTAAAGCCATGTTTAATGACATAAAGATCATGTGATTTGACCCACTAAGAAAGTTACAAATATGTATCAATGATTTTCTGTAGAATCAATATTTTTTCTAAGTACATATTCGTTCTAAGTGTGAATTTTTCCTGTAGCATCTTGGACAATGATAATTTGGTTTGATTTATTCTGTAAACTGTTTCCCTGTATTGAATGAAATTCTGAAATTTTAAAGTGTAGGACTAATGCTTTGTTGATTCCAAAAGAGTTAAGGATTGTTATTTCATTGAATAAATATTTTTATCCTGTTAGCCACTGTGGTATAAAACAATGACATGATATGCTGCCTTTTCTACTACTTCTTTTATGGAAGTGTTAATGTGACCTACATGCTAATTAATATTATAAAATTATTTGAAAAGTTGTGATTGTCTAAATGTATTGGGTTTTTTGTTTGAAAAAAATCTGACCGTGGTAAAACTGCCCTTGCTTTAATAACTAGTTCATCTTTGCTGCTGCTGCTTCTAAGTCACTTCAGTCGTGTTCGACTCTGTGTGGCAGCCCACCAGGCTCCCCTGTCCCTGGGATTCTCCAGGCAAGAACACTTAACCAAGTCTTAAAAACTCTCCTTAGGAAAGGAACAAAAGTAAAATAAGTCAGGTATCTTCAGTTAGTAATTAGTATAAAAACAAATTACATATATCATTTTATTTTGGAACATTTGGAATTGTTATATAGAGCACATACTAAGTATAAAAGATTAGTAAGAAGTGGAACTTGCTTGATAATTACTGCTGCTGCTGCTGGTGCTAAGTCGCTTCCTTGGTGTCCGACTCTGTGCGACCCCATAGACGGCAGCCTACCAGGCTCCTGCGTCCCTGGGATTCTCCAGGCAAGAACACTGGAGTGGGTTGCCATTTCCTTCTCCAGTACGTGAAAGTGAAGTCGCTCAGTTGTGTCCGACTCTTCGCGACCTCATGGACTGCGGCCCACCAGGCTCCTCTGTCCGTGGGATTTTCCAGGCAAGAGTACTGGAGTGGGGTGCCATTGCCTTCTCTGTGATGACTACTGGAACTCATGTAATTACCATATTATTACTCTATTTGCACTTGAGTAAATAGAGGTTTGTTTGTTTGCTGTTGTTTAAAGTTTTGTTTTTATCTTTTATTTTATTTTTAACCACATTGTGTGGAAAGTGGAATCTTAGTTCCTTGACCAGGCATTGAACCCTTGCGCTCTGTGTTGGGGAGATGGAGTTTTAACCACTGGCCCCCAGGGAAATCCCTTACATATGTTTTGAAAATAAATATTGGTACTTCACTTAATGTGACTGATGGATTTAAGGGGAATGATGTGGCTAACTAATTTTTTTCATCTACATTATATGAAAGCATATTTGTTAGGTTTCTGTCCAGACAGGTCCTCCAACAAGAGTTGACTTGCAAATAAGTTGTTGAAATTCAAGGTAGATTGCCTTTAGGATTACTGTTAAGAGCTGGATCTGCAATCTGGCTACCTAATTTCATCTAGATATCTAGTTAAAACATACAGATTTATTGCCTTAAAATTTTTAGTCAGCCAGTGAATAAATGGTTCACTGAAGATTAAATGAAATTAAATGAAAAAAATATACCCACTAAGTTATACCTGTTGACATTGAAAGGTGAGAAGAAACTTTTAATTAAGAGTTACATTTGTTTTTCTGCATTTGTTTAATTATTGTTCTAATTAAGCTTATAATTTCTACAGAATGTAATGTTAAATATATTTCACCTATTTTGAACTTAGTACAGTAGTATTTAAATGTGTTATGATAATTGTGTGCAATTCCAAGCATTAATTTAGTTCAATGAAGATTTTTGTTTTGGATTTATATTTACTTAATCAAATACTTATACATTTTAAGATATTAAAATATGCTTAACTATGTGTAAGAATGCCAGAATACCAGAGAAATGCTAATTAAACAAAAATAGTGATCAACTAGCTCATGAAGCTGAAATGAAACTCAATGAAATATAATGAAAATGGAAAGAGAACACTGGAGTTGAAAAATTTATATTTACTTATTCAAATACTTATATTTGCTTATATAAATATAAGTCAAATACTAATTTTTACTTAAATACTGAAATTTATATTTGCTTAATCAAAAACTTATACATTTTAAGAAGTCAAAAAATGCTTAATTATGTGTGAGAATGTCAAAATACCATAGAAATGCTAATGAAACAAAAAATAGTGGTCAAATAGCTCATGAAGCTGAAATGAAACTCAGTGAAATAAAATGAAATGAAATGAAATACAATGAAAATGGAAGGAGAACAGTGGAGATGAAAAATTGTAAATATGAAGGGAAGTAAAATGTCTTTAGACTAATCAAAGGAATAGGGACACTTCAGAGAACTTAATACTGTTTTCATACCATATATATCTCTCATTTCATGGGCTCAAACATTATTACTTATAAAAACATACATACCCACAAAGTTTATCTTCTTAATGAACTATTCGTTGATAGAAATTTAAGTCCATGGACAGAATATGGTGATGCTTTCAGAATGCTCTAGTTCTTTTGTTGTGCACAACTGATGCTATTCTTTCAAGAATCAGCCATAGAACTTATTAATTATTATATCTCAGAAAAATCAATTTTAAAATTGTTCTTCATGTTTACCTGAAACTGTCACAACTTCGTTAATCAGCTATATCCCAATACAAAATATAAAGTTTTTAACAAAAAGAATATGAAAGAAAAATTGCAAAGAACTCCCTACTTTTACCTGTCATTACAAAATTGTGTAATTTATCATTATTGAAAAATTTCTGAGATTACGAATGCTGAGTCAAAGAAGACACAATTGAAATGTTTAATCTTATGGCCACATTCCATTTGTACCATTTTGTAATGTATGAAAAAGATTGTTCTTGCAGTGAAATATATGATATATGATTTAGTTGCATAGCTTTTATTAAGTACTAAGTCCTGCTAGAATTATAGTGGGCACCAGTGATTTCATATGCACAACAGGTAAACACTGAGAACATGATCTAGTGTAAGTTCTGGGAACTGATATCAGGGAGGAATGAATACAGGAGGGAAGAAAAGGCAGAAGGTGAAGCAGGGGAAGAAGAAATAGGGATGTGCCCTGCCTCTGAGGTGTATATTAGTATAGCTCCCCAGAAGCAGATCCTGAGACAAGGATTCAAGTGCAAGTTATTTATTAAAGAAGTGTTCCCAGGAGAAACCAGGAAGAGAGTGGAAGAAAGAGGACAGGGAAGGCTTGATTTCAGAAGTATGATTTCAGAGAGTGTGTGCTTTCAAGAGAAGTCCTGAACTAGTCTTGTGGGGCACTTGGGATATAAATTATACCTTAGAGTTTTAACCTTCTGAAGGCAAGAGTTGGATGTCACTCTGCCCTACCAGACAGTCATGGATCATAAACCGACAGGGGGTGAGACCTGCATTTCCAGGCTCTTTCATCTCCCTGCTCCTACAATACAAGGGTCCCCAGTAGTCTAAGGGGAATCCTCAGAAGAAAGTTGCAGGAGCTAAACAGGAGAAACAAAGCCCACGGAAGCTGGGAATTGGGTCCTTAGAACCACTAAAGAAGGGGTCTGGTCTCAGGGGTCACAATAGGGTCCATAAATAGAATTTCAAAATATAAGCTCTTTTTTGTTGTGTCTCCACCGCCATCCTGCTCTTTCTACATCTACTCCCATCCCTTGCTATTGCTCTTGAGAGTTTTCAAGTCCCTAGTACCCTACAGCTGCCATTCCCGTGCAGGTCCAGACTCTTCTCAGTTGGTGCCACCTTTTCTTTTCTACAGCTGAATGAAAGACTTATTTCCTTTTTAAAATATTTCTTTATTTTAAAATTGTTTATTTATTTGACTGCTTCAGCACATAGGATCTTTGATCTTCCTTGCAGGGTACGGGATCTTTAGTTGCCACATAAAAACTCTTAGTTATGGCAGTGGGGGGTTTGTAGTTTGCTGATCAGGGATCAAATCTGGACCCCCTGCATTGGAAATGCAGAGTTATAGCCACTGGGCCACCAGGGAAGTCCCGTGTCTCATTTTCTTAGCTCAGCTAAGCATGGTTTCAATGCATTCACATTATCTTTTAACAGCTGTGTATTAACCGAAGTGAATATCTTAGTCATATTATTTTATTTTAGACCGTTTAGTGAAGAGAACTTGACACTGTACAAGGGAAGAGATTTTCCACTGTGGAGGCCACCAGACGGGCAGAAATAGCCCTACATGTTAGATTTGCTTTCTGCACCTCTGAACCCAAAAGGTTTTCAGTAGCTGCAACTTTTTTTTTGGTTTGTCTTAAAATGACTTCATGTCATGATAGTAACACTGAGGAAGCCATGTCCAAAAAATAGAGCTTGATACTAAGGAATTTTGGAAATTATTTGAAAATAATCAATTTAACCAACAAATGATGAGTGAAGAAAAAACTATAACTCGTTTTTCATCTATCTTAGAAATCATGAATATATTTTTTTCTATTCCCAACAGTGCTAGAAGAGTATGGCTAATTAAATTCTCCTGTCTTATCTAGGATTGACATGCAAATAATTTTTTTGTGAGAAAGCTGTGAAAAATACATATTGGAATTGTTCTTTAAATTCTTCAGATGTTTGTAGAGATGCTTCAATACGAGGAGACCCATTTAGTAATGCTTAGAATATGATAGGATTTCCCAGGTGGCTCAGTGGGTCAAGAATCCACCTGCAGTGCAGGAGACACAGGGGACGTGGGTTTGATCCCTGGGTAGGGAAGATCCCCCGGAGGAGAAAATGACAACTCATTCCTATATTCTTGCCTGGGAAATCCCATAGACAGAGGAGCCTGGCGGGCTACAGCCCATGGGGTTACAGAGAGTTGGACAGGACTTAGCGACTAAACACACAAACACAGCATGAGAATACTTGTTCTCAAAGAGTATACACTCATCTTTATTCAATTTCAAATTTTTTGCAGAGATTAAAGGATCAAATAGAAATAAGAAAAAATACTCTCGAAGTATAAATTTGTTCCTTTTTACAAGGCATGATTTACTTCTACAAATAACCCCTAAAAAGTTTTTTAATTTTTTCTATTTTCAAAATAAAGTACATACTAATTTTCAATATAAAACAGCACTTTACTATTTTATTTTTCATTATAATAATATAACATACTAATTATAACATATATTATTATATTACAAAAAATCAGAGTAGAAGAAAGAAGAGAAACATGAATACATTTTACACCACTAACATAAGATAACCAGTTTAAATGTTTTTTTTTCTGCCTAATATTTTACTCTTTATGTGTACATTTTTGTGTCCTAGGTTTTTTTTTTTCACCTAACTTTAAAATATACACATGATTCTGTTGTAAACTCTTCATGAATCTTTTTTAATGCCTCCCAAGTGTTTCACTGAATGGGTCATTAGGCTAACAATTCCCTAATTATCAGGCATCTAATTGTTTACAAATTTCTTCTCTTACCCTTTCTAATGGGTAATCAGCTGGACTTTTAGTGATCAGACCTCTCCAGTTAGCTTTGCAGAAGGTGTATTTACACTTCGGAGTCCTTTGTTGTTTAGGGAAGCTTCTGTGGTTCTCCAGTATTTCCTTTTTCTGCCAACTGAAGCCAGCTACTTGGAAGAAAACTTTATGTCAGAGCAGGCCTGAGACAGGGCTGACTAGGCCTGGAGCACCATCATGCCTGTGTGCTCAGTCGTGTCTGACTCTGCAGCTCCACGGAGTGTAGCCCACCAGGCTCCTCTGGCCATGGGATTTTCCAGGCAAGAATACCAGAGTGGGCTGCCATTTCCTTCTCCAGGGGATCTTCCCGACCCTGGGATGGAACATGTGTCTCTTGCATTGCAGGCAGTGGTAAACACTGAACCACTTGGGAAGCCCTCGGGAGTCCCTGACCATCATCCAAAGTCAAGCAACCTAGATCTGAATGGCCCTATATAGCTTATACTTGACAGATGTTTCTACAGGCTGAGATTTTCTATCCGTAGTAGGGAAGGAGCCCTGTGTATTTTGAAATCAGAAGACCCTTGAGAGTTGCTCTTGAGTAGAGTGAAAGTTCCTGTGGGCTTCCCTGGTGGCTTAGAGGGTAAATAGTTCACCTGCAATGCAGGAGACCCTCTGGGTCTGGGAAGGTCCCTTGGAGAAGGGAATGGCAAACCACTCTGGTATTCTTGCCTGGAGAATTCCATTGGCAGAGGAGCCTGGTGGGCTACAGCCCAGGCAGCCACAAAGAATCGGACATGATTAAGTGACCAACACTGCGCACACAGAGTGGATGTTCCTGCCATTCTCCTGGTTTACCTGGGAAATCTTCTAGAAGAGGAGGATTCCCATGAGCAGCTTATATAAAGGAAGGCATGCTAGATAGAAGGTGGGGAGGTGGGGTGTTCTGGGCATGGGTTAGTGTGGTAGGCTGCATGTTCCTTCCCCATCTCCCAATTTAATTCTAGAAACTGAGGATCTCAGTAACCAGGGAGGCAAAACTACTTTGGAAATAAACCCACATGGAGGTACCTGTGTGTGTGTGCACACTTTTAGATGAGAACATTTGTGAAAGGCTTGGCTAGTGCTTTGAAAGGAATGAAATCCCTTGTACTTTTCACAGACCAGGATAATCCCGTTGGTAAGAATTTAGGGTAGTAATTAGTCCGGCGCAGAATTCCACACCAGAATTTTTATCTATGTTTAATGTCTTAGAATCCTTTTAGTTTTATTGTAAGGTTGCTCCTTGTCATGAGTTTGGCAAAGTGTGCCTTAACAAAGGTAAAGTCACTAGGATCCAGGGAAGATGCTGTTCATATGAGAATAGGACCATAGATAGGAGAGGTCAGTCAGGATAAGTTTACTTATTTTAGTAGTCTGTGCTTTTCTAGAAAACTCTTTTAGAAAGGACATATTACTTTGAAGCAGCAGTAGGCAAAAGCAAGACCAAACTGTGATGTAATCATCAAGAAAACCATATTTATAATAAGGTTAATTAAATTTGCTGCAATCTTGAGACAAGCATCCTGTAAGTGTGCCAGTAAATCTGGTCTTGCTTTATCAGACTGAAGGGCACCCCCCTCCTCCTCCCAGAATGAGGAGCTCCTTGCCAGGGGACGCACACAGGCTGGCAACAATAACTAATACGTTATGAGAGGTTAAACAAGTTTAAATAGAATTCCTCTCTGAACTGAAGGGCAAATTGTCAGAAATTTCTTTGTCTGCTGGTGATGCTGTTAAATTGAAAGCACACTGGGAGACTTGGTAGAAGCAACAATGGTTGAAATGATGGCCTGCTGTTTGGAGCAAGGATCCTGGCTCCACCAATGGGCCAGACATCTGCTAGCAACTCCTTGTCAGGTTCTGCCCCACACAGGGCGCAAGAGCACTTTGCAACATTTAACTCATCAGAATCTTCCAGTTCTACAGTGTGTGCTACGTCAAGAATGTTTATGTTCTAAAACAGAGCTAATTAAACATTTCAAAGGGAAACATTATTTTAACACTAATTAGATATGATTACAGCTTTTTTTTTCTGTGTGCTCAGGCAGAGCTACACTAAGCACCTTTATTTTGCTTCTTTTGCTCAGTTTTGTAACTGAGTTTTGCCAAATAACGCAGTGCTGTCCTGCCTTGTGGTATTCATTCCAGCATGTTGATGAGTTGAAAAACCTTTACCAAATTTAAGATGATTTCAACAAAGAACAGCAGCAGTAACAGCGATAGACTGGATTGTATGCCTCTTGGTAGGAAGGCGTATTACCATAACTTATACCCTTTTTTGAGATCCTTTAAAGGTGGATTCCTTTATTTTTTTATTTCAAACATGTAAGATTGATACAAGCCACAAATATCTCAGTTCCACAGATGAGGAATCCAGGACACAGGATAAGCAGATCTGAAGCAAAGCAAGACTGGCTGAGATGCACAATTCAGAGCTTGGTTTCTGGGGAGCATCCCTTTAGGAGAGCTAGAAAAGTACTTTTGCTCAAGGCAGTTAAAATCCACCAGATAAAAAGTTATGAAATATTTGTGAAAGCCATACTGGATTGGCAATAAATAGACATGAGACTTCTTTAATCGATGACATAAGAAATGCTGTAGTATACTTTTAACTAATGACCAGGGTCATCTTAAACTAAAAAAATCTAGTTTTACTCATCCATTCATATGACAATTTACATTTTTATTTGTGTGTTCTGTATGTTAATGGGCTTCCCTGGTGGCTCAGATGGTAAAGAATCTGCCTGCAGTGTAGGAGACCCCTGCTTGATTCTTGGGTCTGAAAGATCCCTTGGAGAAGGGAATGGCTACCCACTCCAGTATTCTTACCTGAGGAATTCCACAGACAGAGGAGCCTGGCAGAAGCCTATAGAAGTTCACAAAGATTCAAGATAAGATTTCTACAGAATAGAAAAGGCTTGCAGTTGGAAAACAAATTAGTTGAAAGCCTTTCAGGGATAGAGGGAAACCAAGGGTTGTAATGTTTACTTCTTAATGAATTCAATGAGATGATACATTTCTTAGCTTCTTAAAAGCTATTTATGACTAAGAATACAAAGTATAGGGAAATAGGTATCAAATGGACTGAATATATATTATTTTCTGTGACCTTGAGAAATAGTGCATTTTTTAACGGCTTTTCTCAAATTCTATGAAATCATACTTTTTACAAAAGAAATAGAGAAGTTGGTTCTCTGCAGTCCTAATTAAAAAGAACTTTAATGAAAAGTCCTACTTCCAATCCAAGCTTGAGGGCATAGCAGTAGCAGAGGAGTGTTGTGTTCATTTGCTATTTGAGTAGTTGAGGAAGGAGATGCCTTTCAAACAGCAAGCAACTGATATGATGCTCTCAGGACACTGCTGTGACATCAGAATTGATTTAAAACACACACACACATCATTGTCACCCTCATCATCATCATCACCAAGTAGTTAAAATTTTAACAAACATACCAGAGAATTTTCTGCAATTATAATTATGCAGTTGAAATGATGGCTATGATTTTACCAATAACACCCAAATAAATGGCAGATGATACCTTGTTTCACTAAGTGGGTATATCTAATTTTAATAAAAATTTCCATGACTGTGTAGGATTTTTTCATGAATTATAGATTCATTATGTACACCTTCACAGATATTGCTCAAGCTTGGAATAAGAAACTATAGAAGGATAAAAGTATTTCCTAAATTAGAATGTTCCTCTTTCTTCCTCCAACTAGATTTCATTCCCTGTTTTCTCATTGCTATTAATATCCCTATTTTTCCAATCTGCCATGACTTTAAATGTGGACTCTCCTTTTAGTTCTTGGTCTCCTTGGCATCAAATGCATTCATAAGTTATATGATTTTTTTTTCTCTGTGATGTTTTTCAATGATTTCCCTTGCTATTCCATGGACACCATTTTTGAATAGACCCTTTTCAGCTCTCTCCAATACATTTCACTTGTTTTACAAATGGTCTTTTTTCCTAATTCTCTTTAAACTCATCTCTCATGGAGTTACCATGATATCTTCCTGAAACAAAGCCTTTTTTCTTTGTTGATTTTTTGTTTGAGAATCTCCTTACTTCCCACTGAGTTCTTGCCTCTACTACCAACCAAGCTTGCTATAGCCCTGTTCTAGCCAGAATCCCAGATCGTCTCAGTTCCTGTGCTTAGGAACCTTGATTTTACTCATTGTCTGTGCTTCATGTGAGATGTTGACTATTTCTCTTTAAAACTTTTTTCATCTCTTTTGGCTTTTAAGACAATGCTAAGCCAGCTTTTCCTCCATCTTTCTACCTACCTTACCTTAGCATCCTTAATAGCATTTTTCTTCCCCTGCCCACCCCTTAAATGATGGCTTCCTTATAGGTTCTATTTGATCTTTTTCCTCTTACTTATTGACATCAGAGGCTTTGACTATCACCTAAATGCCAATGGTCACTAAATTTTTATCTTACATGTGCTTACTGAACACCTGCACTTCAGGGCACTACAAATACTTCAGTTTTTAACATTTCTAAGTTGATATTATTTTCCCCACTCCAACCAAAGTCTTTTCTTATTGCTATAGTCTAGTTTCATTGTGAATGAACCCATTACTTCTGCATTTTGGCTGAGTCAGAGCCTGAGAGTCTTCCTAGACAGCTTAACATGCAGAACTGTTGGTTGGGTGAAGGATATGGCAACCTACTCCAGTATTCTTGCCTAGAGAATCCTGTGGACAGAGGAGCCTGGTGGACTGCTGTCCCTGGGGTCACAGAGTCGGACACGACTGAGGCGACTTTGCATGTATGCCTGCACTGGAGAAGGAAATGGCAACCCACTCCAGTATTCCTGCCTGAAGAATCCCAGGGACAGAGGAGCCTGGTAGGCTGCTGTCGATGGGGTCGCACACAGTCGGACACGACTGAAGCAACAGCAGCAGTAGCAGCAGTTGGTTGGGCATTTCTTCATGCATTCTTCATGTAGAAGGGAAAAAGAAAAAACAAATAATATATAAAAAAGTATAATAATGATAGTTTCTTACTTTATTGAGGTATAATTGATATATATTTGCACATTTTTTAGTGTACAGTTTGATAAATGTTGACGTATGCATACACCCCAAAACAGTTAACTACAATCAAGACAGTGAATATTATCTCCAAATTTTTTCTCATGTCTGTATCTTCTTTCTGTCACTGTAGATTAGTTTGCAATATCCAGAATTTTATACAAACAGGATCATCCATTATCTATGTACCTTTCTTTGATCTGCTTTCTTGCCATAACTATTTAGATTTATCCATGTTATTATCTGTATCATAATTCATTCCTTACTATTGCTGAATAGTATTCACTGGGCTTCCCTGCTAGCTCAATGGTAACGAATCTGCTTGCCAGTGCAGGAGATGTAGGTTTGATCCATGGGTCAAGATCCCCTGGAGGAAGAAATGGCAACACATTCCAGTATACTTGCCTAGGAAATTCCATGGACAGAGGAGTCTGACAGGCCACAGTCCATCACAAAAGAGTTGCACATGACTTAGCAACTCAACAACAGCAACAACAGTATTCATTGTACAAATAGACGTAATTTATTTATCTATTCACCTGTTGATAGATGTCTGGGTTGTTTCTAGTTTGGCTATTACCAATAAAGTTGCTACTATCATTCATATCTACATTTTTTATGGGCTATTATTTTTTAATGTATCTGGAGTTAGTACCTAAAAGTGGAATAGCTGGATTATAGGATAGATGTGTGTTTAACATTTTAAGACACTGTCATTGTTTACACACCAACAGTGTCTGGGGGTCCCAGTTCCTCTATATCCTCACCACACCTTGGGGTGATTAATATTTTAATTATTAGTCATTCAAATAAATGTGTAGTTATATCTCACTTTGGTTTTGATATTTTTACCAAATGACTAATTATGTTGAGAGGATTTATATGTACTTATTTACTGTCTTCTTATCTTCTTGAAATGCCTGTTCATATGCCTTGCCTGTGTTTAAATCAGGTTTTCTCATTCTTTTTATTATTGAGTTTTGAAAGGCCCTTATATATTCTGGACAAAGGTCCTTCGTCAGTATATTGATTTGAAAATATTTTGCTGTGACCCATGAGTTGACTGTTTTATTCTTTAGGAAGAGTATTTCAACGAATCCAGCTTTATTTTTTTGATGAAGTCAATTTTTTTTTTCTTCTGTGATTTATGCTTTTGGTATTGTATCTAAAGATACAACCCAAAGTCACAAAGATTTCCTGGTATGTATTCTTCTAGAAGTTGTATAGATTTAGGATTTATATTTAGGCCTTTTGGAGTTAATATTAGTAAATGGTACAAAGTGTAGAGCAAGGTTTTTATTTTTCCACATGAGTATCCAGTTATTTTTGAAGACTATACTTTCTCCATTGAATTTTCATTGTGCACTTTTGTCAAAAGTCAGTTTTCCATATGTCTGTGGGTCAGTATCCAAACTCTGTCATGTTCCATTTGTCTGTTTGCCCCTTTTTGTGCCAGTACCACAGTTTTTCAAAGATTGCTGTAGTTTCATAATAAGACTTGAAATAAGGTCAGGTTAATACATCAATCTTATATTTTTTCCCCTCAAAGTTGTATGGCAGTCTCAGGACCTTTGCATTTCATATGAGTTTTAGAATGAATTGGTCCATTTGTACAAAATATCCTTCTGAAATTTTGATTGAAATTCTGTTGGAGATATTTTTTGTAATGTATAGAATAATTTGAGAATTGATATCTTAATAATATTGGGTCTTCTGAGCAACAAAGTAGACCTCACCATTTATGTACATCTCTATCTTGAGAATGATTTATAATATTCAGCATGTAGGTATTGCACTTATTTTTCCATCAAATCCTTATTTTATAATTTTCATGCTATTTTTATAATTGATACTGCATTTTAAATTTAAATTTCTGAGTGTTTCTTTTTGGTATAGAATATGACTGATTTTATGTATTTTTATATTCTGCAACACTCATAACTCATTAGCTCCATAGCTTTATCGTAAATTCATACGTTTCTGTATAGACAATTATATTGTCAACGAATAAAGAGAGATTATTCACTGCTTTCATATCTAGCAGCCTTTTATCGCTTACCTTATTGTATAACCTCCAACACAAGGTTGAGAGAAATTGTGATAGTGGACACTTTGTCTTATTCCTGATCTTTGGAATTCATTCTTTCTTATTTAAGTCTGATGCTATAATCTAGGGTGTTTTTTTTTTTTTTTTTAATGTTCTTTATGATGTTGAGAAAGTCCTTTGTACTTTAAGGACACAGAATTTCCATGAGAATAGATATTGGACTTTATAAATGCTTTTTCTAATATATTGATATGGTCACACAGTTTGTTAATAGCGTCAAGTTTACTGGCCAATTTTAAAACTTTAAGACAACCTTGCCTTCCTAGTATAAACTCCAGTTGACTTCAACTGGTTAACATTTTGTGAAGAATATTTTCTATCTATGTTTATGAGTGATATTTGTCTGTATTTTTCTTGTATGTCTTTGTCTGGCTTGGTATTAGGGTATGTTGACCTTATAGAATAATTGGAAAAGTATTTTTTTTTTCAACTTTGTGGAAGAGTGTGCACAGAAATTATTTATTTATTAAATGTTTGGTGGAATTTACCAGTGAAGCAATTTGGAGCTAGATGTTTTTGTGTGGGAAAAGTTGGTTTATTTAACTAAAAATCTCATTTTTAAAATAAAATGAACAGAAAGCTATTTGTGTTATCAATTTTTTTTTTCTTATGTAAGCTTTGGAAGTTTGTACCTTGTAATGAATATGTTCATTTTGTACAAGTTGTCAAATTTTTTGTCATAAAGTTGGTCATAATAATATTATAATAATTTTAACATATAAAGACTCTCTAGTGATGCCATATCTCTCATTCCTCATATTTATAATTTTTGGCTCCTTTGCCTCTCTTTTTTTGATCACCAGCTAGAGATTTATCATTTTTATTGATCTTCTCAAAGAAGTGTAATTTGATCTGATTAACTTTACCTGTTGGTTTTTTAATCTTTTATTTCCTGGAAATAGTTATTCTGCTTGAAGGATTTCTTTTAGAATTTTCGTGTCATGTATCTTTTGGTAGTTAATTCTTTAAACTTTGTACTTCTATTTGATATTTCACCTTTCTTTTTGAAAGACACTTTTTTCGGGTATAGAATTCAAGGTTGTGAGCTGTTTTCCTTCTTTTATCTGTGGGTTTATATGTTTCATAAGATTTGAAATTTTTTTCTGCCATTATTTCTACAAATACAACTTTTCCCTCTTGACTTCTGTTACCCCATCTGCACATATATCAGAATGTATGGTTCTTGGAATTATCCCATAACTCCGAATCTCTGTTCTTTTCTTTTCTTTTTTTTTTTCCTTTTTGTGTCTTTTTTAGTTAGGTTACTGTGTATTTCTATTCAAGTTAATGTATTTTTTTTTCTTTAGTCTCTTATGTGCCATTTGTTCCATCCAGTGTATTTTTAAATTTTAGGCATTGTTTTTTTTTATGCCTAGAAACATAGTAGTTTTCATATCTAGAAATTAGGTTTGGGTCTTTGTAAGATTTTCCATATCTTTAGTTAACTTTATCCATCTTTCTCCTAGGTTTTTGGACATATGAAATAAAACTAAACACATGCAAGCATGCTAAATCAGTTCAGTCATGTCTGACTCTTTGTGACCCTATGTACTCTAGCCCGCCAGGTTCCTTGGTCCAAGGGATTCTCCAGGCAAGAATACTGGAGTGTGATACCATGTCCTTCTCCAGGAGAAATTAAATAACTAGCTATTATTTAATATTTTTGCTAATTCTAAAGTCTGTGTTAGTTTAGAATCAGTTTTTCTTCTAATTTTAGGTCAAATTTTCCTGCTTTTTTGCATGTCTGGTAATTTTTATCAGATGCCAAATTTTGTGAAGTTTACCTCATAGGATGCTGGATATTTTTATACTCCTGTAAATACTTTTTAGCTTTTTTTCTGGAGCTCAATGGAAGCAGATTAGTCCTGTTGGATGTAGATTATGGTTTATAAGTTGGGACCAAACCAGGATGTTTTTTCTGATATCAATATTTTTTCTGCCATGAAGACAAAACACTTCTGAGTACTCTAAAATAGCTCAGTGAATTGTTAAATTGTTAGATTTTCCAGGGTGGTTGATGGGAATAGACTCTATTAGCTTGTGTGAAGCCTAGTTACCATTTCCTCTCACTTTGGCAGGCGGCTCTTTTCCTAGCCTTGGGCGGTTTCCTCACACATCTACCAATCAGTGTTCTGCTACCTCCTTGAAAGGAATCCTCTACATCTCTCAAATTCTCTGTTCAACTCTCTCTTCTCTAAGGGTTGGTGCAATGAACCCTAGCTGCCTTTGTCTTCCTGGATTCCTTTCCGTTTCATCAACTCAAGGAGTCTGTCAGGTCCAACTTTCCAGAGCCTCACCTCTCCCCAACTTTCCATCAGCGCCCTTTTCCAGAGCCACAACCTCTAAATGCTCTCAAGATTTTAGCCTGGGGCAATAATACAACTCATTTCATTTGTTCCCTGGTTCTCAGTAATCAATATCCTCTGTTGCCTGGTGTCCAATACATTAAAAAGTGTTATTTTGCATATTTGTTTATTTTCTGTTGTTGTTTCTGGTGAGATAGTAAATCTAATCCCTGTTACTTTATCTTGTCCCAGTAATATGTATTTTAAAGGAAAAATAAAAATGCATAAGTGAATAAAGTAAATGTTGATAAGAATCAAACATTAATACATTTTTCAAATTAAAGAAGGAATTCCCTGGTAGCTCAGTGGTAAAAATCCACTTGCCAGTGCAGGAGACATAGGAGACGGTGGATTCAATCCCTCTATTGGGAAGATCCCCTGGAGTAGGAAATGGCAACTCACTCCAGTATTCTTGCTCAGAAAATTCTATGGACAAAGAAGCCTAGTGGGCTACAGTCCATGGGGTGGTGAAGAGTTAGACATGAGTGAGAACCACAACAATGATGGCAAAAGAAAGTATCTTTATCAACACCCTCTCCACCAATTTCCCATTATAGAGAGGCAAAGAGAAATGGAAAAGATGGTATTTCTGTACACCACTATTGATACTATTAGCATCAAACCTTTCTTAGACATAGTCTAGAACAGATCTCTATTCCAAATTTTATACCTAATTAGAGGCATGTGGAAACAGTGTCAGACTTTAATTTTTAGGACTTCAAAATCACTGCAGATGGTGATTGCAGCCATGAAATTAAAAGATGCTTACTCCTTGGAAGAAAAGTTATG
Source organism: Neotragus moschatus (assembly GCA_006410615.1). Lineage (NCBI taxonomy): Eukaryota > Metazoa > Chordata > Mammalia > Artiodactyla > Bovidae > Neotragus > Neotragus moschatus. The sequence continues at coordinate 509,176 of SJYA01001027.1, forward strand.
ACCAACCTAGATAGCATATTCAAAAGCAGAGACATTACTTTGCCAACCAAGGTCTGTCTAGTCAAGGCTATGGTTTTTCCAGTAGTCATGTATGGATGTGAGAGTTGGACTGTGAAGAAGGCTGAGCGCCGAAGAATTGATGCTTTTGAACTGTGGTGTTGGAGAAGATTCTTGAGAGTCCCTTGGACTGCAAGGAGATCCAACCAATCCATTCTGAAGGAGATCAGCCCTGAGTGTGCTTTGGAAGGAATGATGCTGAAGCTGAAGCTCCAGTACTTTGGCCACCTCATGTGAAGAGTTGACTCATTGGAAAAGATTCTGATTCTGGGAGGTATTGAGGGCAGGAGGAGAAAGGGACGACTGAGGATGAGATGGCTGGATGGCATCACTGACTCGATGGGTGTGAGTCTGAGTGAACTCCGGGGGTTGGTGATGGACAGAGAGGCCTGGCGTGCTGCGATTCATGGGATTGCAAAGAGTTGGACATGACTGAGCTACTGAACTGAGAGGCATGGCATAGAGATCAATACCCTAAATCTTCCTTCTATATTTTGGGGGCTCAGTGTTATAAGGACTTTTATTTAAATTCAATCCCAAGTGATAGAATGGAGAAAGAAGCTGGAGAGAAGAGGCAGTGCCATGTATTTCCCTCCTTCTGGTTTCTTTTCTCTCTGTATTATACTAGTCAGCACCTGGTAGTACCTTTAATGCTTTTCTTTTCCTGGGAAAAAACTGAACTTAGTTGAGCGTGTGATCTCTCCTTTTTCAAAGTGGGAAAAAATAGGACAAGAAGAGATTTTCTGTATTTCTCAAAATTTGATTCAAAGAGAAGCACGTGAAAGGGTAATTATAAAATAAAGCCTGGTTAATTTAATCTCAGATATTTTACTACTAAGAAACCTCCAACAGACTTTGAATAGCTTACCTCATTTTAAAATTAAGAATTCCTTTCCATTCACAAAGTCCACTGCACCTAAATATAAACATGATTCAGCCAGTGATTAATTCAACAGTTTGGGTAATTACATTCCTGAGCCTCCTGAAAACTATACCAACTTGCCTTTTATCAGATTTCAGACCCTAATAACCCACATTTTTATTACCACCTGTTTATATTGTTATTAGAATTTTGGACATATGGCACATTGATGTAGTCATATAAATAATAATCAAACAGACCAGTTTAGAGTATTTGAGAAATAAATACTTTGTTATCCAAATGGGTTTTATAAAATCTGTTCCATTTGTGTGTGTTAGGATTAACCTGTATCAGAGAAGTTACATTTCTTTTGGGACAGTGAGTGTCCTTTCTGAAATGGGTAGGGGGTCATTTGGCCCCTGAAGGATTATTCGAACTGTTTACAGGATTATTCCAACTGTACTTTTTTTGATAACCTGAATATGTATAAGACATCTCTTGATTCAAAGAGAGACTGTTTAGTACTTTCTCTTTTGAGTGTGTGTCAGTCGCTTGGTCTTGTCCGACCTTTGTGACCTCGTGGACTGTAGCCTGCCAGATTCCTCTGTCTATGGAATCCTCTGAGCAAGAGGACTGGAGTGGGTTGCCATGTCCTCCTCCAGGGGATCTTCATGACCCAGCGATCAAACCTGCCTCTCTTATGTTTCCTGCACTGACAGGTGGGTTCTTTACCACCTGAGCCACAAGTATTCTTTTTTTAGTCAAAACTTTTCTTCATACCACTGGTAATATTATTAATAAACTTCCATTCTTTTTTAAAATTATCTGTACACATATTTGAGTTTGAAACCTTCTAATTCTCTTTCAATATATCCATCATCTTCCATGACTCAAGTACACTTCCCAGAATTGTTTTCTTAAAACTTCTTGCTGACAGATTTTTTTTCCTTCTTTTAATAATACTTTGCAACTCTTTGGATATAAATATGTTTCACCTGGTATGCCATTTTAATAACAACCTGAATTAAATCATGTAGGAGAAGAAAGATTTCAAAGGAGATTTAAAACACTCCATATATACCTTGTTTTTAGAAGCGAAGGGAGAGATTTGCAGAAAGGTTTCAGAGCCATTTATAAAATTTTGGGAAGGTGTGTCTTTTTTTCCAGAATGTGCCAGTGGGTTTATATTTGTTCTGTTTCTGATCAAGAAATACCTAATGCATATGTCCCATTCCTTTCGCTAAAGCTTTTGAGGATTAGTGATTTTTAAAAGCTATCTTTTAAAAATATGTGTGATTTGATAGAAATTTACTTATGTGCTACTTTAAGTGTTAGGATATTTAGTTCAATTTTTCTATAAATTTAATTGAAAATCTGAAGCTGATTTCAGCTGTTTTTAAGTAACCTTAGTATTTAAAAAATAAATTTTGGTTACGTTTGTGCATGCTTTGGAAAAGTAGGAGATTTATTTTTACTTTCTATTCAATGCCAGCAATGAATGATACACTACTTAGGAGTGAGTACATCTTTTGTTAAGGAGGAAGAATGTGTTATCTATCTTCATACAGCAAGCTACTAGGTTTGATCTTTTGTCCCAAATAGAGAACTCTCAAACTAGTAACTTCTTGTGATAACCTGAATATGTATAAGACATCTCTTGATTCAAAGCTGAGCTATCAAAATGTGTTCAAGTAGCATTGGTTTTTCAATTAAGACATCATTGGGATAAATGTTACCTACATGATCATAGTCTTTATCTGTGAGGGTGAATATGATCAATTCCCCATGCCATTTTTGGAAAATTCTTTTTTTTCCTAATTTACATTCTTAATTCATATGACTTCTCTAGGCATGCATTACTCATCATCCTTTCATGGAAAAAGCCTTGGCCCATTCACATAGCCTTCTGAACAAAACCTTTTCTTTTTCTGAACATCACTCCTTCTTTAATTCTCCGCTTAACACGCCCACCCGTATAACTTCCCATCAGTGACATCATGTGTGTGAATAGGATCAGAAATGCCAACCAGCCAGCACTGACCTGCACTGTAAGACCATCCATTACTTTGGACTCGTTATCCTTGAAAAACACTTAAGAGACATGAAATGTGGTACAGGTTTTTCTGTGTTTTGTTTTCATAGCCACGGTGAATTTGCTTATAGAAGTCTGGAGGTAAGCTGTTTGTCCAACAAATCCTAATACATGGAAGCTACACCACCTCAAGAATGGTCTGAGGCTGTGGTGTTTTCTTTTCAATTTGGATTCTAATTATGGAACATGTATTCATTTGTGTCTAGAAAGGAAAGGATTTTTTGATCCACGCAGAGGGCAGGCAGTGCCCTCTTATGTCCCACAAAGCTTGCCTGAGAGCTCATTTGTTAGCACCCTGAGCTGTCTCCCTAAGGCACTCCATTGGCTAGAAAGAATCACCCTTTGAGCCGAGTTTGAAATGCTCTGACTTCAAATGTGAGCATATAGAGAGCAAATGTCCTCTACAAGATTAAAAATTACAGTATGTATCTTTAAATATAAAATTGCTCAAAACAGCAAGATTGAAATGGTTTATTTATTTATTTTTTTGAAAAACCAACAAACAAAAAGCTGTTTTGTGGGCTAACCACAGAAACAGGTTCTAAATACATTAAAATATTTTATCCCATTATTTGTTTTGACCAATTGACCACAATATTAAAAATTCAATCATGGAGCAGCTGACAAGTGCAGTTGCCTAATTTTATTTAAGAGTTTTTTTCCTTTTTCCATTTTTCCATCCTGTTAACGCTGCTGCCTGTGCCCAGACAGTAATGGGCTTCTTGTATGCCCACGACTGTTATGATCATGTAAATTTATTGGTGCTTAGAAGAAGCGAGCTATTAAAACATTACAACAGCCATTACAGCCGGGCTCGTGTTGGCTTTCGCTCCCAATGAACATATGCTTCCGAGTGAATGCCTAAACTCTTATTTATGGATTTAATTTAATATGCGGAAAGAATTCAAAATTAAATTTTGTGTCTGCCTCCAGAGAGTGTCAGTGTATAATAACATGGTAATTTTTACACATCTTTATGAGAAATGGGAAAATTAATTCTTTCTGACAAGTTGTAATTATTCGACTTGGAACAGTTGCAGCTGAGCAGTTTGCATGCCTGTTGTCTGGTGTTTCGCAGTGTAAGGGGAAAACTCAGGAATGGAGATATATTGTGCATCTGAGAGTTTCTAATAGCTTCTGACATTTTAGCCTTGCATATTATCAGGGTGCTCTTTAAGGAGTCGAGGTATAATCTATTATGTTGCCTGGGACACACACAGTTCCAATAGCTGAAACATCTTCAGCAATTTTTTAAATGTGGGAAATATCTCTTGGATCATCCTGTATATAGTTGCAATTGATGGGATAAATTTTTATGTCTCTTAAGTGTATCTATTATTGTCTGCTCCTTCACCTGCATGTACTGAGAACAGAAGATCATGTTATATGAGGAGAATGTCAGACTGGTATTTTTAAGAGTAAATATGTTTAAAATGAAACTGTGTGTTTTCTTACCTGTCCCATGGCCATGTTTTCCCATCCTGACCCCTCACTATCTACAAAGGTTGGGTTTTGATTATAAATGCCCTTTCTCCATCTAATCTTTAGATTTGATACTTAAGTGTTCATAAAAACGTAGGATTAATTTAATGCACAACTAAACCCAAACACCACTGGCTATGTTAGCAAAGAAAATATGGAACATGTTGTATGTGAAGAGATGGTATGCTGATTGACAGGCCAGCCTGGAGGGGAGTGGTGTCATCTCTGTGTGTAGGATCAATAGAGTCCTTGCAAAATAAATGCAAACTTACAATGTAAGAAAGTGTTAGCAGATGAACATGAGAAAAATTCAATTGTCAAAAGCAAGCACATTTCCTTTTTTGCTTTGGTGCTTCTGCTACGAAACACAAGGATAAACAAGTGGCGTGCTTCTGTTTTCTCAGTTGGTGCACTGAAACTTTGACATTGTTTTAAGTGGCAAGGTTTTGTTAAAAGTTTATCTTGAACAGTGAGATGTGAAGCAGAGCTCTACCTGCCAGTGGGCTCAAGAATAGCAACGAGGCCCTGTGCGTAGCAAGGCTAAGTTCTAACCAGGGAATGGCTTTCTGCTGTGCACTTGTTTCTTACAAGTGCCATTAGCTACCAGTTTGTTTTTAGTTTCCATTCAAAACCCCTCAACAGTGGACCCCTCTAATCTAAGAGAAGCTGCACCTCGCCAGCTGCGGTGTATTTGGTTTTATCTAGTTAAAAGGCACAAACAACATCATGGTCCTGGATGAAGACAACTCTGGGCTTCACATATTCCCTTGTCACTGATTCTTACAGGTCAGCTCTCACATATTCTCACTTTGTGATGGAAGATCAAGAAACATGACTTGCGCAGGTTGGAAATGTATGCATGATAGTGTGTCAAGGTTAATGTTAAAAAATTCTAGAACAGAGTATGAGACTCACTGAAGGGAGCTTGAATACAGACTCCTCCAGGCTCTCCTCCCCCCTATAGCAGAATTTCAGGAGAGGAGGTGACTGGCAAAAAGCATGTTATTTTATTTTACTAGACTACATAGGCCACCTATAGTTGTCAATGACTGTACTTATTTTGGTGTTTAATAAATTAACAGGTTTTCCCATGCACTACAGACCCATAAAAGAGGTTGGGTTTTGAAACCTAGACGATCCCTTTGAAATGCAAATAGTATACTTCATTCTTATCTGTTCTTATAAAACCCAGATACTTTAAATTCTGGACCTTGATTAGCCCTGTTTAGGAGTAAATGGTATTTTTGAAGTATAGCATAAGATTTCCAGTGAAAACAGATCTAAAAAGATTTTTATAGCATAATAGACTTATTAAAACTAGTTTATTTGAGGTATATTAAAGACCCTCAATCCATCTGAATGGATCGGATAACATTCACATTTAGAAACAACCCCAAACAAACAAAAAACAACTTGAGAAGTAGAAGCAAGGGTCTTTTCCAAAGTGGAACTTTGATGGTAAAGTGAAGTGAAGTCGCTCAGTCGTGTCCAACTCTTCACGACCCCGTGGACTGCAGCCTACCAGGCTCCTCCATCCATGCGATTTTCCAGGAAAGAGTACTGGAGTGGAGTGCCATTGCCTTCTCTAAGATATAGGCCTGCTGCTGCTGCTACTGCTGCTTAGTCGCTTCAGTCATGTCCAACTCTGTGCGACCCAATAGACAGCAGCCCACCAGGCTCCCCCATCCCTCGGATTCTCCAGGCAAGAATACTGGAGTGGGTTGCCATTGCCTTCTCCAGTGTGTGAAAGTGAAAAGTGAAAGTGAAGTTGCTCAGTCATGTCCGACTCTGTGTGACCCCATGAACTGCAGCCCACCAGGCTCCTCCATTCTTGAAAGCTGCTTCTAAAAAAATAGGCATAGCAAGTCCTCTCCTTGGGGTATGCTTGAAAGGGACCAGGAAGAGCCCCTGATCAGTCAGAACTGCTTCCCCACCCCCAGCCCTACTGCCATGAGAGGGTGAATTTCACTTAAAAACTAGAAGCGCTTGGTCAGGCACTCCACTGCCCCTATTTGTTTAATTTAGTCATTCACTGCACCTAAGATAGGCACCATTATAACCCTCTTTGCTTGGAGGAGTGGTTGATAATTGCCAAGGTCACATAGCCAGTAATCATTGAAAGTGCAACTTCTGAACCACCAGGGAAGCACTTAAACCCAACAGTTCACTGTAAGTTATTCACTTCTTTTAGAGGAAACTGTTGCTCACCCTCTCTCCAGGGTAACTACTGATACAGAACAGAGAAGAAATGGGAATTTGGACCTCTGTAGATTGGATTGAGAGGGAGTGTCCACCCAGGACTCTCCTCCCCTCCTTTCCATGGTCTCCCATCTGATTTCCCCACTTCCTTTAAGGGCTTCACACCTCAGTCCTCCTTGACTTCTCTCTCTTCTGTCACCCTATCCATCACCACTGACTAATATTATCGTGCCTTTAATGTCTTTCTTAGATGCTTCTCTCCTTTCCAGTTCTGTTTTCACCATCTTACTTCAAACTCTGGTTAACTCCCAACTTGTGTTAAGTTGTTTCAGTCGTGTCTGACTCTGCGACCCTGTGGACTGTAGCCTGCCAGGCTCCTGTGTCCATCAGATTCTTCAGGCCTGAATATAGGAGTGGATTGCTGTGCCCCCCTCCAGGGGATCTTCCTGACCCAGGGGTTGAGCCCGCATTTCTTATGTCTCCTGCATTGGCAAGAAAGAGTCGGACATGACTGAGCGATTTGCACTCACTTTCCTCCCTCATTACCACTGGCGCCACCTTGCTCCTATTGGGACTGTTTATAGTAGCCTTCTGGCTTCCAACTGTCTCTCCTTGGGCAAACTGCTCTCAGGCTCCTCTGAACTCTGTTCTCCACTAAGCTGTGCCTTTTGGGCTTCCATCTCTGCCTTTGCCCTGTCCAGCTTTAGCATGAATCTCACTAAGTCAATTTAGCCAGAACCCCTCCCTCCTCAACATCAGCTCACCTTCCATGATCAGGTTCTTCAGCTTCCACAATTCCCCAGGTGATGTCTGGTCACCTTGCCTGCCTTTAGTAAGAATCCTATCTGGTTGATCTTGCCAGAAACCCCTTCTTATCCCTGATGTTTCCTCTCAGTAGTTTCCATTCACTGACCCCCACTCTACTCCTTTGGCTATACATTCCCACTTTTCCTTTTCATATTCAGTGTTGAGCCTAATCTCTCTCCTGTACTGCAAAATCCTATGGTAGTATTGTAGTCCCTATTCTTCTTTCGAAGTTCCTTCAAATAAAATCTGCCTTACTATTTTAACAAGTGGCATGAATCACATAGTTTCTTTAACACGTTCCAGTCTCTCCTAACTCCTGTTGGTTAAATCATCCTGAAGTTTACCTGTGATGGAGCTGTTGCCTCGTCCAGAAGCCGTTAGTGGTTCCATGTGTGTGCACGCTCAGTCACTCAGTCATGTCCAGCTCTGCAGCCCCATGGACTGTAGCCCACCAGGCTCCTCTATCCAAGGAATTTTCCAGGCAAAAATACTAAAGTGAGTTGCTGTTTCCTATTCCATTAATGGTTCCATATCATCTACAAAAAAAGTTTTAGTTTCATATTTCCGGCTGACTTCCCAGTAATTTCAAGCATGAACTTTGTGTCCCAACTAAAGTAGGTTGCCATTCCCTGAACACATGTGGGTCTTCCCGGTCTCTGTGTATTGGTTCCTGCTTTCTCCTCCACTGGCACTGCCTGCCCTGAGTCCTCATGAAACCTCTTTTAGCCAGGCCACAGGATACTTTCTATGTACCCATGGATCCCATCATGATAGTCATCCTCTGTCCTCCAGAGCTCTTGGTTCCTTTCCTGTTGTAACCACTGTTGTTGTTGTTTGTCGCCCAGTCATGTCTGACTCTTTTGTGACCCCTTGGACTGTGGCTTACCAGGCCTCCCTTTCTCACACCACCTCCCAAAGTTTGCCCAAGTTCATGTCCATTGCATTGGTGATGCTATCTAGCCGTCTCATCCTCTGATCTCCTTCTTCTCCTTCTGCCCTCAGTCTTTCCCAGCATCAGGGACTTTTCCAGTGAGTTCACATCAGATGACCCAAATACTGGAGCTTCAGCTTCAGCATCCCTCCTTTCAACGAGTATTCAGGGTTGATTTCCCTTCAGATTGACTGGTTTGATCCCATTAGCGTTCAAGGGACTTTCAGAAGTCATCTCTAGCATCACAGTTCAAAGGCATAAATTCTTAGGCATTCTGCCTTCTTTATGGTCCAGCTCTCACAACCGTACGTGACCACTGGGAAGACCATGGCCTTGACTATATATATGGACCTTCGTCAGCAGAGTAATATCTCTGCTTTCAGCACACTGTCTAGGTTTGTCATAGCTTTCCTGCCTACCAGGAAGCAATTGTCTTCTGATTTCATGGTTGTAGTCACCATCTTCAGTGATTTTAGATCCCAAGAAGAGGAAATCTGTCACTCCTTCCACCTTTTCCCCTTCTATTTGACGCAAAGTAATGGGACCGGATGCCACGATCTTAATTTTTTTAAAAAATGAGTTTAAACTGGATCTTTCACTCTCCTCCTTCACCCTTTGCAAGAGGCTCTTTAGTTCCTCTTTGCTTTCTGCCATTAGAGTGGTATCATCTGTATATCCAAGTTTGTTGATGTTTCTCCCTCCTGTCTTGATTCCAGCTTATAAGTCATCCAGTTTGCCATTTCTCATGATGTGCTCAGCATATAGGTTAAACAAACAGGGTGACAGCAGACAGCCCTGTCTTATGCTTTTCTCAATCTTGAACCAATCAGTCGTTCCATACAGGGTTCTAACTGTTGCTTCTTAACCTGCACACAGGTTTCTCAGGAGACAGGTAAGATGGTTTGGTATTCCCATCTCTTTAAGAGAGAGTTTGTTTCCACAGTTTGTTAGGATCCACACAGTCAAAAACTTTAGTGTAGTTGATGAAATAGTGGTGGAAGTTTTTCTGGCATTCCCTTGCTTTCTCTATGATCAGCAAACATTGGCCATCTGATCTCTGGTTCCTCTTCCTTTTCTAAACCCAGCTTCTACATCTGATAGTTCTTGGTTCACATAATGCTGAAGTCTAACATGCAAGATTTTAAGCCTCATCTTACTAGCGTGGGAGATGAATGCAGCTGTCTGATGGTTAGCACATTCTTTAATACTATCATTCTTGTGAATTGGGAATTGTAATCATTATATGTGGCATTTATTTACATTATTGTACATATGTCTTGTCTCTCTAAGGTAGTAGGTCCTTAGGAAAGCAAAAAATGTGTCTATGTTCATTTATCTTCCCCAGAACAGTAGTGTATCCCACAGACTAGAAGATCAATGCTGTTGCTGCTGCTGCTAAGTCGCTTCAGTTGTGTCCGACTGTGCGACTCCATGGACTGCAGCCTAACAGGCTCCTCTGTCCATGGATTCTCCAGGCAAGAGTACTGGAGTAGGGTGCCATTGCCTTCTCTGGAAGCTCAATAATTGCTTGTAAAAAAAAAAGTAAAAGCATCAGTTGCTCAGTCGTGACCAACTCTTTGCTCCTCCCTGGACTGTAGCCCACCCAGGCTTCTCTGTCCATGGAATTGCTTACTGAATGTATTAAAAAACCTACCCAGCTGAAAACCACCAAGAACAAGCGTGTAGTCTGACAAAATCAGAAATATTGACTTGTAGTAAGGGAGGGGATTTCAAAGAACCATGGAATTGGATTGACAAGAGTTAGGAGGGAGCAACTTTTGAGGTGGGGTTCCTGTTAAAGGGTTCTCAGGAGAACCTAAGGGAAGGAAAGTCAGTTGATATTTCTTAAGTGTGATTTGAAGTAGAAATTAACTCAGGATTGGATGCTGTCATAGTTTAGACAAGTGCAGGTCAGCTGCAACTGGGTATTCCTAGTAAGAATGAAAATACCAAACTAGGGCTAGGGTGACATTGATGAGAGCGGTCCTCAGGGCATTGTAGTACTATGGCATGGTCTTGGAAGAAACAGTGTCTTCTGTTTTTAGTGTCTGGCTTTTTCTGTGTCTGTTCTCCAAGCCTGACATAGGGCAGGGCTGCGTTTTCTCCTTTTCAGCCTCAGTTCATTTTCCTTGTTTCTGTTCAGGACAGATTTTGACATTTATAAATAAATAAGTGAATTTTTAAAATACAGAGGAAAATTACTCTTACTTTTTTGGATTATGACTTAATTGGAACCTGAAACTAAAATTATTGAATGGTTGGGAGGATATTACTCTCCCTGTGCTCAGTGGTTTAAAACTGGATCTTCATACACGCATATGCTGACTCACTTCAGTTGTGTCTGACTCTTAGTGATGCTATGGACTGTAGCCCACCAGGCTCCTCTGTCCATGGGATTCTCCAGGCAAGAATACTGGAGTGGGTTGCCATGCCCTCCTCCAAGCAATCTTTGTGACCCTGGGATCGAACAGGGTTCTTTAGCTCAAGCGCTGCCTGTTTCAAGTCACATATGAGCCACATGTCTCAAGTGAATTGACACTTATATCTACTTTTCCTTTGAACAACTTTCTTTTCCTTGCACCACCAGATAATTCTGTATTTTTCTTCTACTCTCCATTTTCTGGCTCATTGTTTAGTCTTTAATTATAGATATGGAGCTGTAGAAATGTGCTAAGAACATTTTCACAATTTCTTCACATTCTTGTCCACCTCCTTGCCTCTCAAATGCCTTTAGTTTAATGGATCAGAAGCCCGCTTTTGTTATGTGTAAGTGTTTGTGGGTGTGTGGTGTAAATAAAAACACATTTACACCCACCCCAACATACACACAAGAAAAAGAGGCTATGAGATACTTTTTTTTATTAAAGTTTTCCCTAGAGCAGAAACAAGTAGAATCAATGTTAGAAATTGTTAAGCCATTTTCCTCTGATCCTGCAATCTTCAAAATTAGGTTAAAACTCTTTATGGCGGGCTTTTTCATGTCTTTAGACACAGTGTTCTGTGTTGTAGAATTTCTCATGGTGGTGATTTTTAAAAGGCACCAGATTCCATCCATTCCAAGATACTTTCCCTCATTCCTTCTGAATAAACCCACTAATAAAACCCCTAAAAATTTATTATTTTTTCTTTACTTGGATACCACAGTTGAAATCATATATTATTTGGCTCAATTTAAACATTAATGTTTGTCACCTGCATTTGTCAACCTGTCTGCAGCCAGATTGTTTAGAAGCAACAATCAAAAAAAAAAAAAGACCTCACCATTTTAGAATTCACAACGAAAGGTGTTCCATTAGCCAAGGGCTCTATTTCAGATTCAAGAGAACAAGGTAATTTGTCCTAAAGTAGAAGCCTCCTTTCCCAATTTTGCTGAATGTTACCTGGGCAGCCCTGGTCATACCACAGAGAGAGGGCATGTCAATATTTCTGGTGTGGGCTATCTATCAGAATGTGATTATAATCATTATATCCGTATTTACATTTCTCTGGTGCTCTGTTTTCTTTTTAATTGGGTTATAAAACAATTAGTTATCACCAGGTCTTTTTAGAACTCCCTGAGTGGGCCCAGAGCTGTTTGTTCTCCACGGACCTTAGGGGAGGGGGCCCTCAGGAATCTCATTTAGTTACAGCAGGGTGAAGGTCAGAGAGAAACAGTTTTTGTTCTTGGGCTTTTGCTTTTTGTTGTGACCTCTGTTGCATTGTTTGGCTTCCCTGTTCCCCCCTCCTTGTGCTTTGAAGAGCCGCACACCAGGTGTTCCTGTTCTGAATTACAGATGAAAGCAGCTCATCCCTGGACTAATTAACTAGTAAACTGTACCCGCCTCCCATGGGTTTAATTGATGCTGCTCTTAAAAGGGGAAGGCACTTCCCCATCCGTTCCACCCCCCCCCAACCATTTCACACCAAAGTCCTCTCTTCTTTATTTTTCTCAAATATAGAGGATGTTCCAGATAATTTTGACATCTAGATAAGGTCTGGGGCAGTAGCATAGTTCATAAAACGATCACTTTGGGTGAAAGGAAACCACTCTGAACTTTCTTCATGACTTTTTAAAGCTGTGTGTGTGACTCTTTCTCCAGGGAGTGTCTTGTCCTGAGTGATCTACTTGCTCACAGTAGCAAGACCCAGAATCTCATCAGTAACTTTCTGCATTTCTGCATCTGATTTTCCTTGTTTTCAAAGCAAAAAGCCAATAGGCCAACCAGTGTTGTCTATTTTTATCTTTTATTGTGGTATTAGAAATACTAAAGATCTATTACATTTATAATATCACATAGCATACTATCTTGTTTTCTAGGACCCCAAAGCTCATTGATTTTATTTTCATCTGCAGGGATTCTTATCTCCTGACATAGTGGACTTATCCTGTGGCCAGTTTTTTTTGACAGTGATGGGCATTTCAGGGAAGTGCAGTGATGGGCGCATGTACAATACACAAGTCTAGCTTTTCCTTTATTCTTGTCCTCATCTTTGAAGTGTCTGATCCTAGTTTTTTAAACATCAGGTTTTCAAGTTTATTGTATGGATTTTGTAACTTTTCCCATCGTCATTCTGCTGTGATTATATTGCTGTTGTTGGTTTTAAAACTAGAATTGTTTTGATTTTAAAACTAGAATTAAAATATTGGAAGTAAGTTTTTTTTATGTCTGAGGATGTTTAAAATGCCCTCAAAGCAAAATATTTTGTATAACCTTTTACATAATTTTGTTAACTATGTATAGAGTTGCTGTACTGGATATTTGAAAGTTCCTAAGAGAGTAAATCTTAAAAATTCTCATCACAGGAAAAAAATGTGTATGGGTGATGGATGATGATAAAGCTTATGGTGTTGATCACTTTACAGCATATAACAAAAAAGAAAATGAAAATTATTTCTGTATAAATTTGGCTTCCTAAGACTACTTTTCAGGATCTCAGCGCAAGTATATAGATATTTCCGAGTAACTTAGCCTTAAGAACCCTCCTTTCCTTTTCCTTGTTTTCCTCTTTCTGTAAGCCCTGATGGACATTTATTTTGGTACTAACTTCCAGAACAGGATGTGAAAGACGCCCATTTAAAAAAGTCATACATATAATTATTTCTCTAAAGTGTAAGACAATCATTGTTTTTGTTTTTGTAAAAGGCATTACACCTTAAAAAACAGATCAATCATTGTGTTGGAAGCCTTTGCTCTATGGCTGAAGGATTTGCTTATTGGATTGCACACTAGGTATGCGTGATGAGATTAGAGGTCAAACATTTTTATCCTGAACATTTTAGTTTGCTTAATTGAAAGCTACTTGAGAATGGCTGTTGTCTGAATCTCTCATTTCTGTATCCCAACCCATAGCAGAATGCTTAGGTGCATGTGATCAGTACATCTTTGCTGAATGTAACTGAATTGAACTAAGTAAATTTTTACTATGTATTAGGTGTTGAAGAGGGCCAGGAATGGGAAGGGAACTCAATAGCATGGTAAAGCAAACAGCCTCTCTTAAATTATTAACGAAGTGATAACAAAGCTGTGGTCATGCTCCCTGCGTCTCTGAGGACTTGATTGAGTCTGAATTAGCCTCTGACATGAGGGGTAAAGGGAAGAAAAAATGCTGAGAATCTAGTTCAGTGTAGACAAAACGTGGCTGTAGAGGATTTGTCCCGTGATCCTGTGAAGTCTGAAAGTGCTTGTTTTAAACATAGACACAGTTTTAATAACACAGATGTGTACCACTCTGTCTCTCTCTCTTTTTCACACATATCCTACACATGGCAATCATGAATTTACCCTATATGCCATTACTCACATAGTTAATAATTCTTAAAGTATAAATAATGGCAGCTGCTGATCTAAAATCGTCCACCTGATATTCACTTATGTTGTACATTTTCATCTTCTGCATATTCTTACCGTGAGATTATAAATATATTAAAGTGAATGCTGCATGTTTAAAATGTTAGTTTAGCAGTGCATTTTAATATAAAAGGATTACTTTTAGAGAAATGGAATCAAGTGGTATAAATAAATTCAATGAGTAATAGTTGAGCTTTTACTTATATGATAGATGCAATACTAGATTCTGGGTTTTGAAAAATGCATTAGATAGATCTCTGGCCCTCTAGAAACTGCCAGTCTAATGTCAAGGAGCATCAAATGTAAAAAACCGTTCAATACAGTGTTGTACATGCTTTAATAAAGACATTTATAAGAACTGGAGTGGTACCCAGAAAGAGTAGTCTCTGAAGAGATTGATAAAAGTTTCAGAGCCTGGCATGCTGAAGTTCATGGGGTTGCAAAGAGTCAGACACAACGTATTGCCTGAACAACAGCATCGCCTTTGGAGTTGAATCTAGAGCAATGAATTTTTGAAGGCAATTCAGAGATTTCTAGTTTGGAATAATTAGATGAATGGCGATGCTTTGGGAATCAGAAGGTATAGGTCTGAGGGATGGGGAATAAGGAGTCACTTGTGAATATGATGGGTGATAGTGGTTTAAGTCACCTTGAGAGACAGCTCTAGGTAAAAAATATGGACCTGGCACTTAGGATAGAAGTGAGAGTTGAATATATGCATGCACACACACACACACACACACGCATACTTGGTTGTTTTTGAGATATAACTGCTAATTGAAGAAGCCCAGAGTTAAGCAGATTTGCCCACGTAGAATGTGTGGAGGAAGAAAAGGAAAGTTCACACGGAAAAGGCCTCCAAAAGGTAAGGAGAAGAGCACAGAGGTCAGTGCTGTCTTGAAGCACTCAAATCACTGTGGCTCCTGTCTGTGTCCTGTTCTCTTTAAGGCTCTGAGGAGTATGCTGGGCTCACTTATTTTCTTTTTTTCTGCTCTGTCTTCCCCATTTCCGTAGTTCTTACTCTCAGAGACATACACTTCTCTTTCTTTCACTGCCTTTCCCAACAGACGATCCTTAACTAAACTTCAATAATTGAAATGAAATATCCATATATGAATAAGTTACAAATTTTCAATTCCAAAGTCCAGCAGATTGGAGCTGATTCAGATTTATATGAGATTCTTCTAGAGCATGATTTTTTACCATCTGCCCTTTCTCTTGTTCAGATAAGCAGACTGTCCTTAGCCTTTCACGTTCTCTCCCAATATGTATCTTACTCATTGTGCTAAACAGACTTTCACAAGACATACTGTCCACATACGTTATTCACCCTAGAATCATAGTTGTCTTCAATAATAATAATTTCATATCATAATTTGTCAAAGCATTTGAATATATCAGCTCTATATTTCCACACCACTGCTTTTGAATATGTTATTTCAGATCTCTCTTCCTTTCTCCTTGGTAAATTCCTAACATATCCTATAGTTCTTTCTCCTACTCCTATCCCTATTTATTCTTGCCTATTCCAGAGGCAAGCACTGTTAACAGTTTCTTGAATATCCTTCCATCTGTATGCAATCTTAAATGCCATCTATATGCAATTTTAAATACATACACACACTTGCACACACACACACACAGAAAAACATTCCCATTTTGTTTTAAGTTTTACCACGGGCATATTAGAGTTACATAAAAATAAAGATATACTATTCTACTCTTAAAAATAAAACAAATGGACAGAAGTCCCACACTCTATGCTTGGCTTTTTGATCTTTCTAATCTTCAGTTTCATTCTTTTTTTTTTTAAGTTTCATTCTTTAAAACTCTTCACCTCGTATCTTTTGGGTTCCTTTTATTCAGTGTATAGCCCTCTATGCAATTAGGACTCTCAGTTTAGCAAAATGAACTCAACTCAGACTAATTTAAACTGGTTTGCTTTTAGAATCTGTTTTCCTCTCCTCCTTTTGCATCATCTTCTAATTGACTCTGCTCTGATTTATTGCTGGGCTTAGGCTGTACTCAGGTGTCCTCCATTCTAACAGTTCCAGTTCTCCATTAGAAAGGGATTACTACCCTCTGTATGCAATTCAAAGAAACCCAGAGAAGGCTTGATTTGGTTACATACCCATCCCTGTACAATTCTGTCTTGTGGTCACAAAGATGATGTACAGAGCCAGACATGGGCTGAGTTCACACCCAAGCTACAAGTATGGGAGAGGAAAATGTCAGGAAAAAAAAAAAAAAGAGTGCTTTTTTTTTTTTCTGAGGAATGGGATTGCATACGGGGCCGATGACACGTGTAGCTAACACACTCCACAGCATTTCTTTTAAAAAAAATAGTAAAAGATACATTGGCCATGACAAAAATAATATTCCCATTATAATCAACTTCTTTTTAAGAGACATAGGCTAAACTCTTAATATGTTGCTAATGACAATAAAGGGTTTATTCAACTGAAAAGTTGTTTAATGTTCCTTTGAAAGCAACTTCATTATGGATATATTTTCAATATTTTCTTTCAACTATTTTTTGCTTTAAATTAGTATCGTCCATCCAACTAATTATTCCCATTAAAATCACAATGAAAGTCATGACTATATGTTTATATAGATTATTAATTGTCAGATATTCTGGTAAATGTGCATAATTATGTTCAAATCTATCAGCAAAGCCCAGCATCTCTATGTGCAAATTCTATCTTGAGGCTTTCCACTTCTGCTCTTTTCTCCATTGCCACCGGAAGGTGGCATAGGTGGAGTAGGAATATTCCACCATGTTTCTTCTGGACTTGAGCAATAGTTTCCCTCTGGGTCACTCCACTTACCATCTCACTCATCTCCTGGAAATCTGTTTGGGAGGAACATGTCACTCTGCTTTGACATGAGAACATGTCAAACACTGTCCGCAAATCAGAGCCTTTGCATACGCTGTTCCTGCTTTGTGGAACTGCCTCCACCCCCACAGCCACCCACCAGATCCTGCTTTTTCTCATCCTTCAGGATTCTGCCAAAACGTCAGGTTTAGAGAATTTTCCTTGCTATCCTAGCTAACTAGTTAGCGTTAAGTGCCTTCCCAGGAATCCTGTTGTAAAATTTTCAGAATCACTTCCTTTATGTGGGATGAAATAGTCAGCGGTGCTTTATAATTCAGAGAAGGCAATGGCACCCCACTCCAGTACTCTTGCCTGGAAAATCCCATGGACGAAGGAACCTGGAAGGCTGCAGTCCATGGGGTTGCTGAGGGTCGGACTCGACTGGGCGACTTCACTTTCACTTTTCACTTTCATGCATTGGAGAAGGAAATGGCAACCCACTCCAGTGCTCTTGCCTGGAGAATCCCAGGGACGGGGGAGCCTGGTGGGCTGCCATCTATGGGGTCACACAGAGTCAGACATAACTGAACCGACTTAGCAGCAACAGCAGCAGCAGCAGCTTTATAATTGGAAATGACTTCTTATAGAGTAGCATACAGTTGGAATACTACTGGAAGGAAGGAGAGCCAGGCATTGATTGTCAACTGTGAGAGGATGGAGAAGTTGTCCCCCAACCCCTTGGTTTTTAACCAGGCATGATATCTTTAGTAAATTGCCAGGGATTCAGATTACTTTGAATAGGAGATTTAAAAAAAAAAACAGTGTGTTGTAGGCTGATATGACTCAGTTGCAATCTTTGTCTTGTATTGTCTAATGGTTTCTTGTTTTCCAAGAGGAGCCTGGCGGGCTATAGTCCGTGTGGGGTCACAAAGAGTAGGACATGCCTGAGCAACTGAGCATGCGCACACCCTGTCTGATTTTGTATCCTTCCTTCTTTCTCTGTGGTTTTTCATCATTTTTTGGGGGGTATGCTTACAATTATATAATTTTATGTCATTATGTTTACTTATTTACTGCCTATATGTCTCCCCTACTTCATTGTCAGCTTCAGGAGAGAAGAGTAAAGGTTGATGCCTGCTTCTTTACTGTACCCTGTTAGTATTTACTTAGCACAGTGGTTGGCACAGAACTTCTGCTCGGTAAATACTTATGAGATATCTAATAGTATGAATTAAAAATCCAATCATCTAAGAATTAATTAAAAATATTCTTCTACACGATATTAAAAATAGCAAAAACGAAAACAAAACACACACCAACAAGAGCAGCAAAAACCACTGCTAGAAAGAGAGGAAGCTTGTCAAGATGAGGGACTAAAAAACCCCAAAAGAACCTCCAGAGACATTAATCAAGGTTGGCTGGATGCTTACAAAAAAACAAAAATGATTTAAAGAGTAAAAAGCATCCATAATAAAGCATGTTTCACCAAGTCACAGGAGACTAGGGTATGTGTCTGGTGGGATGGATTGTATTTCCCTCAGGAAAATGGTGCACTGCCTTGGGGACATGGGCTTACCTGAAGGCTGCAGGGAACAACTGATGTGAAAATTTGACCAAACTACATGATGTTACTGTAAGTCACTCACTTTTCTATGAGTTTGGTTTGGGGCTTAAGCTTCCCAAGTTAAAGTCAGGTGGGTATGTTTCATACTCATCTAAAAGGGAGTTGTGATTCCTTGTCTCTTTGGAGAGGGACCCTGAGGAGATTCAATAATTTAATGGAACCCTGTTCAATATCTGGTAACAGCCTAAATGGGGAAAGTATTTGAAAAAGAATATATACATGTATTTGTGTAACTGAATGACCTTGCTGTACACCTGAACTATAACACCATTATTAACCAACTATACTCCTTACCGAAGAGGAGTATATGGGTGGCATCTCTGACTTTATTTCTAAACTGTGGCAGCCGGAATAATGGCAAAACTATGAAGGAGAAGCTTAGGAACTCTGTCCCTTTCTGCTTTCATGTGGCTTATAAATGAATCCAAGAATACAGAAATTGAGAAGTGTCTGGCATTGTGATTTGATAACATTGATAAGGTAATGATCTAAACTCAGTAATCAACTTAATTTGTTTATTTGGTCTTCATTTAAAAATATTTATTTATAATGTGCAATCTCACACTACATCCTTTTGTAATATATATCAATCGTCCTGTGCTCATTCACACCAGCACATAATTATAAAACTAGTTTTTTGAACTTCAAAAAAGTCATCCCTGAGAAGCCTTTTTAAGATTGGACCTGAAGCAGGGGGTACTTAAGTGAAAGGTGGGAGGAAAGGAAAGAATTCCAACAGGTAAGGAGCAGCTCGTGTGAAGGTGGGTGTTGAGATGAGTCAGTCCACTGTGGGTCTTGATATCAGAGAGCAAAGAGTCAGAGAGCTAACTTAGCAGGTAGAGTGCTACATACAGCTAGATTATGAAGAATTGTGAATACAGGTGTAGGATTTTGACAGAAGGAAGCCAAGAAGCTCATTTTAGCTGAAGAATGACAGGGTCAGATTTGCACCATAAAACAGTGTTTCAGAAGCCTATTTCCTTAGTCCAAACAAAAGATTCCTGTGGGCAGAGTAGGATGCTAGTTTTGGAGATGCAGAGAATCTGAGATTAAAAACCAGTTACATCTTGTAGACTCTTCAGGATATAACTATTTATTAGTTATTTGTTAGTTAATTAATAATTATTTACTAGTTAGACTGAGGATATGGAGAAGGAAATGGCAACCCACTCCAGTACTCTTGCCTGGAGAATCCCAGGGATGGGGGAGCCTGGCGGGCTGCCGCCTATGGGGTCGCACAGAGTTGGACACGACTGAAGCGACTCAGCAGCAGCTGCAGGCTGATAATAAGGTGGGGGGAGGAGAGGAGTAAGGATGATCACCTGCTTGTTTGTTTCTTCCTAGAGCAGCTTTGTGACAGCCTTACTGAAATGAGGAAGGCTGAAAGAGGTGCCCAGGTAAATGGATCCAGTTTTGAGCAGGTTGATTGTGTGGGTTCTGAAAGGCCTCCAATGGAGACATTGAGTATTTATTTGAGTAAGTGGGTTTTGAGCGTATTACAATTGTCCAGGAAGGACATACAGATTTTGAAGGCACTGGCATGACATGGAATTTAACATATGGGAGTGGATGAGATCATATAGTGATTGGCTAGGAATGCAGGTCTGAGGGAAGCCGATCTTCAAGGTTTGAGCTGGGGAAGGCAATGGGTTCAGAGAGAAGGAAAAGGTGTCCAAAAGCCTAGAGAAGAGACCACATATAAGGAAGGGAGTGGCCGGCCACCACTGAAATGCTACTGAGTCATTGAGCAAAGTGTGGATCCAAAAGTACCCCTTGGATTCGGTGGTGAGTGGGTCACTAGAGGCCTAGAATCAGTAGCTTTGGGAGAATCATGGTTCAGAAACTAAAGTTGTGTTGAGTGGGGAAAAGAGTAAGGTAGTGAGGGAATGTCAAAAAATGAAAGTCTTAGGTTTTCCCCTCTTTGGAGGGAAAGTGATGTCTAAGGAAAGTTTACTTTTTGTCTTTAATTTTATGTTCCTAAGAGGACAAAGGCTTTTGTTTGTTTAAATGCTAAAGGAAAGAGTGGGAAGGGTGTTCAGGTACATGTACTGAAAATGCTTATATATATATATATCTAATATATATATACACATATATGTATATATATTTTCGGAGAAGGCAATGGTGACCCACTCCAGTATTCTTGCCTGGAAGATCCCATGGGTGGAGGAGCCTGATAGGCTGCAGTCCATGGGGTGGCTAAGAGTCAGACACGACTGAGTGACTTCACTTTCCTGCATTGGAGAAGGACATGGCAACTCACTCCAGTATTCTTGCCTGGAGAATCCCAGGGATGGGGGATCCTGTTGGGCTGCCGTCTATGGGGCTGCACAGAGTCAGACACGACTGAAGCGACTTAGCAGCAGCAGCAGCAGCAGCATGTATATATATTTTAACTTAACCCATCTATTAGACCAGCATAGATACAGTTTTTAAATGTTTTCTGAGTTTTCTTTTACTTACTTCTCAAAGATCAGGGTAAAAGGGAGGAAAATAGAAGGGGCGAAGGGGTACCTTGCAGTGATTGGAAAGCATATTAGATTGTACTGGGTCTAATTATGTTGCCACCAAGTTTGTAGGTGCTTGGTAACTATTCACTGAATGACTGAATAAGATGGATAATAAGGAACAAGCCTGCAACCGTTGTTTTCTGATGGGGTCTGTGTTTGTATCTTCAAAGTCTTCATGTCCCTCTTGAAATTGCTCTGTGACTCCTTCTTTAAGGAAACTTTGACCTATATTATAAATCCACAAAGAACATTTTATAATGAGGAATTGTTTTGCATTAAAAATAATGGTTTTTTAATATATTTTTGACCCATGATTAAAAATGAATGTAATTTTGATGTAATTCATTATTCTCTCTTTGGGAAAAATTAGCTATATTTATAATCATCAGAAAATGTCTCTCATCTTCCTTCACAGAGATTCTCTTTGTGCTGAGAGTTTGAGGAAATCTATGATATCACTCCATTATTCAGAAAGGAATCCGGAGGAAAACAAAACCCTGTCTTACATTTACCAGTGCATCTGAATGTGTGTCAAAAACGCTGCCATCTTGTATTTAAGGCCACTCTTCATTTCTTATATGCTGGATAGCTAAATTAGAATAAAGGCTGAATAACCCCTTTTAGATTTAGAAAGGACAGTGGCTATCTGAGAAATGTTTTATTCCAATTAGGCCATTAGTCTGTCATGGAGACAGTGCTGAATGTAGCTCACTGGACCCTAATTCTTCTCTTCCAAATAAAAACTCTTGACCAAATTTGTATTATGATGTAGTCCCAGGGATCTATTCAAAATGCATTTTTTTTTCCTCTTTTGGTATTATTTCATAGTATTCCACAAGTGATTTATGCAAGAACATTTGCATAACGAAAGGTGGTTTGAATGTATGCTATTTTCAATGAGGCCTGCACTTTCATATTGCTCTTTTTGCTGGAGGAATTACTGAAGAGTCTCAGGGGTTTGGCTTTCACCCTCCTCTGTAAACTAATCAGGAAATTTTTTTTTTTTGGTCAGGAAAAGCCAAACTCCAAAATTATTATGTGGGAGAAGAACAACTACAAAGTGGTTTAGGACAGCAGGGAGATCAAGGGAGGCTAGAGATATTTTTTTTTTAATTAAGAAAAATACATATAGTATTTCACGTGCAGTTCGTGGACTTGCAGTCGGACATGACTTAGCTACTGAACAACAACAAATTTTATGTGTCTGTTACTAGTCTAGATTTCTTTACAAAAAATTTTTACATGAGTATTTTATCAGCCATTTGATTGAATTTTAAAAATCAACATAACTGAAGACTTCCTTGGAGGTCCAGTGGTTAAGACTCTGCCCTTCCACTGCAGGGGGTGTGGGTTCGATCCCTCCTCTGGGAACTAACATCCCACATGCTCTGGGGCACAGCCAAAAATTAAAAAAAGAATACAGTTGCTTATCAATTTTTAGTTAAAAAAAGGGCAGTGCTGTTCTTTCAGGGAGAGGTGAGATCCTCGATGTTAGCATGTAACTAACATCTGGAAGGATACGGTGAGAATGAGAGGGGATGGGGGACAAGGTCACTTACTCATTTGGGAGTACCAGCTATTCAACCCTGGTACCCAATGGGATGAGGATGTTTAAGAAAGGACATCTTCACATTCTACATGCAGTGATGATTTGCGGTTGTTGTTTTTTTTTTTTTTTTTGGTACACACAATTGTAACTATCTCTCTGTTTTTGGAATATGCCTGATATGTATACCAAAGTGATTTATACTCATCTCCCAATTAAATCTGAGCATTGGCCCAAGGAATAAAAAGAAAGGTGTCTGTCTTCTTGTAATTTAAAATTGCTTTTGAGATATGTTCTTTGACTTCCTGCCACATACAAGACTTCCTTATAATGTTTTTAGTTAAATTATCCAATTATTGATAAATCAACCACATGATGGTTGGACAGTGAAAAATGGCCTGCAGGTAAGATCTAATGAAGGAAAGAGTTTGGAGAAGGTACAGATTGAAGCTGCTTGCTTGTGAAGCCTTGCCTGTCAATAAGGAGACGACAGAGGATGAGATGGTTGGATGGCATCACCAACTTGATGGACCTGAGTTTGAGCAGGCTCCGGAAATTGGTGATGGACAGGGAAGCCTGGCATATTGCAGTCCATGGGGTCACAGAGAGTCAGACACAACTAGGGAACTGAATTGAACTGAAATAACTGTGAGAAGGACTTTTTATGTTGTTAGTTAGTATGTATATTCAGTGTCATTCAGAGAACTTAAAAAGGAAAGAAAGTATTTTCTGTGTTTCTGAGATGTAATGGTGCACTTTGTGGTATTATCTGCTGTTTTGAACTAGTTTAGCTTTCTGATATTTTAGTAGTATTGGTGGATAGAATCTTTCCTATGAAAGTACTTCTTTTCAACAAACAAAAGAAACAGCTATCAGGATACAGTGGGTTAGAAGAAATGGGCACTAAGGAAGTTGCTGTGAAGATGATGAGTGTAGGAAGTAGTTGTCTGTACCTGGGTGAGGCCAGAGGAGATTCATAGTCAATGAGAGTAGGCCGTGACTGCTTGGCTCTCTTCTGTAATGATTTTAATAAAAACTTGCTGGTCAAATCTTGGCTTTTGTTGGTGAGCTTTATGCTTCACCTCTCACCTTGGTTGACATTGAACTTGCCTCTAAAGGCTTCATAGCAGCCCAGCAGCGGTTTCTCAGCTCCTTAAGTAAACATCACATTACTTCAAGTTAACATCACATTGTGTCCTTCAAACACTGTTTCTGTAGAGTTATGTTTGGCTGACCTCTAATTCACTTATAGAAATTGCTTTTTAGAAACTTTCTCCTTCATGTTTTTCAGAAGAGAAATGGAAACAAAATAGCAACAAAACAAAGTCATGCTGGTTTATCTCACTGAGCTGTTTCAAGAGTTACGATGCTTTATCATTTAAACTAAGTATTAAGGACAGTGACATTCATTTTACTAATTAGCCAGATATCTTATTTATCCTACTTGGGTATGTTTTTAGGATATAGATTACCTTTTAATATTATGATCTGTTGTTCACTTTTGTCTTACAGCCAAAATATCAAAAAGATGCGTAACATTCTGTGAAGGCACTTCGATGCTTGGGGTGATAATATGCTTTAATCTGGGATGGCAGTTTGTCTTGGATCATAACCTTCCCCTTCTTACTGAGCCAAACTTTTATCTTGTCCAGATATTTTGAATGCCACCATTGAGCAATTTAGAATTTTATGGTGCTTAAAAGTAGAGGAGGAACTTCCATCTGAGGAAAGATACTCAGAACCAGTGTCCATGGTCTTACTTGGCCTGTAAGTCAGGTCCTTCCCTATGTTATATCTATGGATCTGTAGTCATTTTCAGTTGTCATACAAATTTCTATAATCTGGAGCCATTTTCTAAAATTCTCTAAGTCTTTGATAGCTTGTTATAAGTGCTGGATTCTTCCAAATTAAGGATCTTGTTTTGTAAGCATTTAAAGCCCACAGTGAGGAAAGTAATGTAATCAGTGATATGAACCTGGTCTAAGAATTCAGCTAGCCCCCAGTTTGCAAGTTGGAGCTCAATTCTGCTCTGAGCCCAAACCTTATGTTGCAGACAACTGAGGAGGAGGGGGTAAGGGTGACCCTGGGAAATCCTGGAGAGCGTGTGCCTCAAGCGAAGGGAGCTGTTTTAATTTTTTTCATGTTGGATTTATTGTTACCCAGGCTTCCCTGGTGGCTCAGATGGTAGAGAATCTGATTACAATTCAGGAGACCCGGGTTTGAGTCAAGAAGCTGCCCTGAAGAAGGAAATAGCAGCCCATGCCAGTATTCTCGCCTGGAGAATTCCATGAGCAAAGGAGCTTGGTGCTCTATGGTCCATGGAGTCACAAAGAGTAGGACACGTCTGAGTGACTAACACTTTTACAATTTGCTACTCAGTCTTTGTTCCAGCAAAGTTAGAATTCTAGATGCTTAAGTAAAGTGTCCTGGTTTTTAAATGTTTTAGATGTTTTTCTAACAAGGAACACAGATCCACAACTGTAGAGTCACACCTGCTCTTTAGATAGCCTGTTTATGTCTTCTGCCATAAAGAAAAGCGATGTGTATATAGTAGTATCTTTTCTTCTGTCAGTTAAATAGATTATGTCTTTATTTAGTCTTCAAAGGACTAATAGAGCAGTATGTATATGATATGACCTAGGATAAAGGCTGCCTAACCCTTTATTTGTGTATTTGTTTTCGGATGCACTAGGTCTTTGTTGTTGCATGAGCACTGTCTCTAGTTGCTACAGGTGGGGCCTACTCTTTGTTGTGGTGCACAGGCTTCTCATTGTGGTGGGCTTCTCTTGTTGTGGAGCGTGGGCTTGGGGGGGTTGGTCTTCAGTTAGTTGTGGTGCACAGACTTACTTGCTCCACGTGATGTGGGGTCTTTCCGGACCAGATTTCGAACCCGTGTCCCCTGCGCTGGCAGGCGGATTCCATTCCACTGTACTACCAGGGAAGTCCTAACCCTCTGGTTTTGAAGGCCAGGTCATAATTTCTAATGGTACTTCCCTTTCTTAGCTCCAAACAAAATCATTTTAATTTATGTTGATTGGGTGATGGACAGGGGGTTGGAAAGCTCTGAAATAGTAGTTTGAAAAGGCAATATGTATAAGAAAAGCATTTTTGCTCTCTGGACCTTTATTGCTTGTGGCATTTCGAAAAGTAGCCAATTTAAAGTGGCTAACTTAAGTAAATATTCAATTACTGGTTTAAAAGTAATAGCTCTTTTAAACAGAAAATAGTATTGGTGTGGATATGGAGACTAGAGCTCTAATAATACTGTTAGTGAGAATATAAATTGGCACAACCACTTATGAAACTTTAGTATCTACTAAAGTTGAATATATGAATGAGTAACTGTAATTCCAATTCCACTTCTAAGTATATATCCAATAGATATGCTTACATATGTTCCCTGAAAGATATGTACTAGAATATTTGGAGTAGTACTGTTACAATAGCCCAAACCAACAAACTACACAAACGTCCAACAAATATAGAATGCACAAACAAATCATTGTTTATTCTTAATGGGGAAAATTATAGAGTAGTGAAAATGTATGATTTATAGCTAGCTACACACAGCTATATACGAATTGCACAAGCATAATGCTTAATGCATAGGCCAAACACAAATGGATATATGCTGTTAATATGAGTCCACTTATATAAAGTATAATAATTGACAAAGCTGCTCTATGGTGCTTCTAAAGCAAAGATAATGTTACCTTGGGAATATTAATACCTGGAAAGGAATAAAGCAGAAGGGCCTTTTGGGGAAGCTGGTGATGTTTTATTTCTTGATTTAGGTGTAGGATTTTACAGATAAACTCAATTATTATAGAGATTGAGCTGGATGCTATGACTTGGGCACTTTTTCTTTGTATATTGTTCTTTAATAATACATTGAAGTAGAAAAGAGTAATAGATCTTTTAAATTCAATTAAATAATTATTTGTAATAAAAGGAAGTATATTTATCTTTAATATCTTCTGATATTACCTATTTTAGTGCAAAATTAGGATAGAGTGGAGTTAGCATTAAATGGAAGTACTCTGTAAATTATGGTTTTACATAACTACATTTAAAGTGTGACTTTTGCCAAGTTCAGAGACATTTTTAAGAATTTGCATTCATTTTACAAAATTTTTAAAAAGTAAAATGTCACCTCAAATGTAAATCAGCTGATCATGTGTACAGCATACTCAATATAATGCCTATAATTTTTCCACGATTTCTTACAGTGCTAGTGAATAGTTTTAATAGTTTTAATGATGTAAAAAATTTTATACTATAGGAACCATCTATTTAAATTTTGAATTTTAATTTAATTCACTCTGAGGGTTAAGGAATTTTAAATTTGTTACTTGGAGGATTATACCCAGACAAAGTTATGGAATATCCCTTTCAAACAATCCAATGCTTATTTAGTGTCTAATATTAAAAGGAAATTCCAGTTTAAATTTGAACCATAGATTAAGTTTGAAATTTTTAGAGCTATATGTGACCAAAAATTATTATAGAATAATCCCTCTTCCCTTTTTGGCATGAGAAAACAATATCAGAAAAGTTAAGGGATATGTCTTCAGTGTAACCCATCATTAATACTTCTTTTTACTGAGACCAAAACTCTCCAATATTTCCCAATGCTTGTCTCTTCAGTCTACAGAGAGCTTTCATGTATATGGTTTCAGTTACTTCTGGGTTTAACAGGAACACATTTGAGTAATTTAAAGTCATCCTCTTTTATCTGCCACATGCCTATTTGGTATTGGCTACATTGGTACTGGAATATTTTCCTGTTTTGTTATTCTCCTTGACACTGTAGAGGCCTTGATTAGGAAAAAAATGGAGGTCAATTAGATTCTATTTTACTTGAAGCTTTTTCAGGTTTGGCCAAGACAATAATGTCTGCTTTCATCTGCAGATGAATTTTCCTGCCTACAGTTGAATAAATACAATTACTGTCGAATAAGGATTTCCTAGTGTTTTTAAAAAGGTTCTGCAGTCATGTCAAGTAATCTCATCTAATGTTTTTGATATTATCAAGATGTTTAATCATGTTTCATAGTTTCTTTTTGTTATGGGCATCAAGAACTGTCTCTGCCAATGATTTCAAGGTAAGGGCCTAGGAATTTTTCATTTGTATCTAATTATCATTTTGAGATATATAAGGTCCAGCATTTTAGTATCATTTATTATATATACACATACTCCCCATGAATGATCTGTTTGTTTCCAAGGCAAACCTTTCAGTATCACGTAATCCAAGTCTGTGCCGGAACCAGTAATGCTGAAGAAGCTGAAGTTGAATGGTTCTATGAAGACCTATAAGACCTTGTAGGGTGTTAGAACTAACACCCAAAAAAGATGTCCTTTTCATTATAGGGGACTGGAATGCAAAAGTAGGAAGTCAAGAAACACCTAGGGTAACAGGCAGATTTGGCCTTGGAATACGGAATGAACCAGGGCAAAGGCTAATAGAGTTTTGCCAAGAGAACGTACTGGTCATAGCCAACACCCTCTTCCAACGACACAACAGAAGACTCTACACATGGACATCACCAGATGGTCAGCACCAAAATCAGAATGATTATATTGTTTGCAGCCAAAGTTGGAAAAAGTATACAGTCANGATTTGGCCTTGGAATACGGAATGAACCAGGGCAAAGGCTAATAGAGTTTTGCCAAGAGAACGTACTGGTCATAGCCAACACCCTCTTCCAACGACACAACAGAAGACTCTACACATGGACATCACCAGATGGTCAGCACCAAAATCAGAATGATTATATTGTTTGCAGCCAAAGTTGGAAAAAGTATACAGTCAGCAAAAACAAGACCAGGAGCTGACTGTGGCTCAGATCATGAACTTCTTATTGCTAAATTCAGACTTATATTGAAGAAAGTAGGGAAAACTGCTAGACCATTTACGTATGACCTAAATCATATCCCTTATGATTATACAGAGGAAGTGAGAAATAGATTTNAGCTATGACAAACCTAGACAGCATATTAAAAAGCAGAGACATCACTTTGCCAACAAAGGTCCATAGAGTCAAAGCTATGTAGAATCAGTAGTCATATATGGATGTGAGAGTTGGACGCTAAAGAAGGCTGAGTACCGAAGAATTGAGGCTTTCTAATTGTGGTGCTGCAGAAGACCTTTGAGAGTTTCTTTGACAACAAGGATATCAAACCAGTCAATTATAAAGGAAATCAACCCTGAATATTCATCAAAAAGACTGATGCTGAAGCTGAAGCTCCTAAACTTTGACCCACTGATGTGAAGAGCTGACTCACTGAAAAGACCCTGATGCTGGGAAAGATTGAGGACAGGAGGAGAAGGGAGTGACAGAGGATGAGATGACTGGATGGCATCATCCACACAGTAGACATGGGTTTGAGCAATTCTTGAGATAGTGAAGGACAGGGAAGTCTGGTGTGCTGCAACCCATGGAGTCACATAGAGTCAGACACGACTGAGTGACTGAACACTAAGACTTCCATTGAGTGTTCATGCATGTTTGTTAAATGAACAAAGCATGATTACCATAACATTTACTCCCATGTCTTCAACAGAATTTTCCTCAACCCTAGACTTGGATTTATTGTTTATCGTCCATTTTGTTCACAATTTATTGTTCATTTTGTTCACAATAATAACCCTCTGTTTATACTATTTGAGACTTTTGTTTGGCATGCATTCCATAAAATTGGAAGATTGTTTGCAGAATGATTTAAACAACTGTTCAACATAATTTTTTTCATTAAATCATGAATAATGATTTATTGGCTCATTCGAGATACATGTAATTCTTGAGTGTCTACTGTATTCCAAGCTCTTTTATAAACATTGAATTACATGGCCTTTGAAGCAAAATTTAAATANTGGAAGATTGTTTGCAGAATAATTTAAACAACTGTTCAACATAATTTTTTTCATTAAATCATGAATAATGATTTATTGGCTCATTCGAGATACATGTAATTCTTGAGTGTCTACTGTATTCCAAGCTCTTTTATAAACATTGAATTACATGGCCTTTGAAGCAAAATTTAAATATAGAAAGGTTAGAGACAAATTTGTGGATCACAATAAACTGTGGAAAATTCTGAGAGAGATGGGAATAGCAGACCACCTGACCTGCCTCTTGNCTCTGGTGCTGGGAGGGATTGGGGGCAGGAGGAGAAGGGGACGACAGAGGATGAGATGGCTGGATGGCTCCACCGACTCTATGGATATGAGTTTGAATGAACTCTGGGAGTTGGTGATGGACAGGGAGGTTTGGAGTGCTGCGATTCATGGGGTCGTAAAGAGTCAGACATGACTGAGCGACTGAACTGAACTGAACTAAAAGCCTTTGACTGTGTGGATCACAATAAACTGTGGAAAATTTTGACAGAGATGGGAATACCAGACCACCTGACCTGCTTCTTGAGAAACCTATATGCAGGTCAGGAAGCAACAGTTAGAACTGGAGATGGAACAATAGACTGGTTCCAAATAGGGTAAGGAGTATGTCAAGGCTGTATATTGTCACCCTGCTTATTTAACTTATATGCAGAATACATCATGAGAAATGCTGGACTGGAAGAAACACAAGCTGGAATCAAGATTGCTGGGAAAAATATCAATAACCTCAGATATGCAGATGACACCACCCTTATGACGGAAAGTGAAGAGGAACTAAAAAGCCTCTTGATGAAAGTGAAAGAGGAGAGTGAAAAAGTTGGCTTAAAGCTCAACATTCAGAAAACGAAGATCATGGCATNAAACACAAGCTGGAATCAAGATTGCTGGGAAAAATATCAATAACCTCAGATATGCAGATGACACCACCCTTATGACGGAAAGTGAAGAGGAACTAAAAAGCCTCTTTATGAGAGTGAAAGAGGAGAGTGAAAAAGTTGGCTTAAAGCTCAGCATTCAGGAAACAAAGATCATGGCATCTGGTCCCATCACTTCATGGGAAATAGATGGGGAAACAGTGTCAGACTTTATTTTGTTGGGCTCCAAAATCACTGCAGATGTTGATTACAGCCATGAAATTAAAAGACACTTACTCCTTGGAAGGAAAGTTATGACCAATCTAGATAGCATATTAAAAAGCAGAGACATTACTTTGCCGACTAAGGTCTGTCTAGTCAAGGCTATGGTTTTCCAATGGTCATGTATGGATGTGAGAGTTGGACTGTGAAGAAAGCTGAGCACCAAAGAATAGATGCTTTTGAACTGTGGTGTTAGAGAAGACTCTTCAGAGTCCCTTGGACTGCCAGGAGATCCAACCAGTCCATTCTAAAGGAGATCAGTCGTGGGTGTTCATTGGAAGGACTGATGCTAAAGCTTAAACTCCAATACTTTGGCCACCTCATGCGAAGAGTTGACTCATTGGAAAAGACCCTGATGCCGAGAGGCATTGTGGGCAGGAGGAGAAGGGGATGGCAGAGGATGAGATGGCTGGATGGCATCACTGACTTGATGGACATGAGTTTGGGTGAACCCCGGGAGTTGGTGATGGAAGGGAGGCCTGGCATGTTGCAATTCATGGGGTCGCAAAGAGTCAGACATGACTGAGCGACTGAACTGAACTGATATAGCAGTATATAGATATATTTCAAATTTTAAGTAAAATGTTTTAAATGTTTTAATCAAATAATACATCTGTCTGTGTTAGTCCCTCAATCATGTCTGACTGTTTGGAACACCATGGACTGTAGACCCCCAAGCCTCTCTGTCCATGGGATTCTACAGGCAAGGATACTGGAGTGGGTCACCAGTTCTTTCTCCAGGGGATCTTCCTGACCCAGAGATTGCACCTAAGACTTCCAAATTGGAGACAATTTCCTTACCATCTGAGCCACCAATAAACAAAGTATATAGCAACTGTGCTGTACCTTTTCACATCCACTAGCCTTATGGCATTTTCCAAAGGAAAACATTTTTATTTTATTTTAATTTCTTCCCCATACTTCCGTGTCAGGAATTTTTTAAGCTGGAGTTGATTCTTGAGGTTCCTATGCTTGGATAGTGGGGGTAAAGTTTCATACAAATTGAAATTTAGCATAGACAACCACCCACAGTGGTATTAGTAGTATGGTGACTTTATCAGTGGTATTAGGAGAATTCAGAAATATTTTCAAATGACCTGAAGTTGTTACAAATCTATCTTGAAATATTGTTTACCCTCCCCTCTACTTCCAAATTAGATCTTGTTATTTAATGCATTAGTAAAGAAACATATCTATCACTACATCACGGATTTGTTTAGTATTTTTATATTTCAGGATAATTGATTTCCTTTGCAATTCTCTATACTTTGTTTTGTGCCTTTAAAATATTATTTTGAGAATAGTTCCATAGGCTTCACCAGACTGCTAGCGGAGTGTATGCCAAGTATACGTTAAAAATCTATGTTGTCGATGCTCTGTATATAGCACTGTTTCTTGATTTATCAAATTGAGGCATTTTGAGGCATCCACTGGGTGCCAAATAGAAGAAGGTTCAGCTCACTTAAAACATTCTCTCATTATTTCTCCTGTCTTTGCTATAGTATACAACTTTGCTTCTCTATTAATTATCTTTTAAATTTAGGTTTCTACTGATCCCTTTACCTAATATTGCTATTTGCTGTGGCTCGTGATGTTCCATTTTACTAAGGGAAGGTATTAGCATTCCTCTCCTTTTCTTTAGCTTTCATTTATTTCCTCCTCCTTCACCGTTTCTGTCATCTATACTTCTATATTAACAGTGTCAAAGATAGTCACATTTGCATTCTGTTCTAAAAACCTAATGATGTTCTGAAAACATAATTACATCCCCAGTTATTTATCTATATTTGATTCTAAAAGTTCAAGATCAGTAAACAGTATTTACCTTGTAATGATTATGCAGATTTTTACTGTGCATCTAACAGGCAAACTAAGATTATGTGTCCTTTTTGAGCATCTCTGTTTTTCATGTTGAAATTTCAAATTGCCTTCCTTTCTTCTTCTTCATTGATTTCTTTGCAATATTTGCCTTTATCATACCCTCAATTGTTTTCAAACTCTAGCATATCACTTATACTAGTATGCACCTTCCTCCCACTTAAGGATTTTTCTTGTTTTTTCTTTACAGACTTCCTTTTCTGAACTCTTTTCTGACTTATTCTCATCGTGTTTTGGACTTGCTGCAGAACTTATCAGGGTACATCCTCAGATAACTTATGAAGAAACTATGTGTAGGAACAAACGTTCCTGAGACTTCACGGGTCTCAAAGTGATTCCATTTTATTCATAAACTTGATTTTTATAACTGTGGGATAAAGAATTCTAAGTTGATAATCATTTCAGCTTTTTAAAATTGCATAAAGATATATCAGAACCAGTAGTTTATTTAATTGATATTTTGCCTTTTAAAAAATAACCTATTTTTAAAATTTTATGTTATATTTATTTATTTTGGGCTGCATCAACTGTCGGTTATGGCACTCGGGATCTTCCTTTGTGGTGCAGAGACTGGCTAGTTAAGGCACGCGGGCTCAGTAGTTGTGGCCTGTGGGCCGCGTCAGACCCAAGGCGTGCGGAATCTTAGAACCCCAACCAACTATGGATCGAACCTGAGTCCCCTATACCCTAACTTATTAAATTTTAGGGTAATGAGACTAGACCATCAGTACTTTTATTGAGACTGGTAATGTCTTCCAGATTTAATTATCTTTGATTTCTGTCACTTTATTTTCTCTTTTCTTTCTGTGTTAAACTTTTTGTATTGATTCTTCATGCATTTTTTCATATATTACATGGTAAAATGTCTGCCTGCAATGTGGGAGACCTGGGTTCTATCCCTGGATTGGGAAGATCCCCTGGAGAAGAAATGGCAACCCACTCCAATACTCCTGCCTGGAAAATTCCATGGACGGAGGAACCTGGTAGGCTATAGTTCATTGGGGTCACAAACAGTTGGACACGACTGAGCGACTTCACTTTCACTTTTCAATCTCTAAACCTATTTTTGGAGTTAAAAACAAACTCAGTCTATCCACTTTTGTTATTTAAGTATACTTTCTTCTTCTCTGATACCTCATTATTCATAGAATTTTATAATTTTATAAAATCATTGTCAAGTCTCTCTGAAGATTTTGAGATTTATTTTTAAAATTTTCTCTGCCTTGAATTATATGTTTCCTCTAGAATTTCTTTTTTTAATTCGATCGTTGTTCTTTTTTTTCCCCCAGCTGCAAACTTTCTGCAAATATTGCTGATTCTCAATTGCCTATCTGTATGTGTGTGCTAAGTTTCTTTGCGATCCAATAGACTGTAGCCCTCCAGGCTCCTCTGTCCATGGGATTTTCCAGGGAAGAATACTGGAGCGGGTTGCCATTTCCTCCTCCAGGGGATCTTCTTGACCCGGGGAAGGAACCCTGCGTCTCCTGTGTCTCTTGCATTGCCGACGAGTTCTTCACTGCTGAGCCATCATGGACGCCAATTTATAATTGCCTATATAAAATTGTAAAGAGGAGTAGACTGAAGTCTGTGTCTGGACAGTGCTTGTCAATGCAGGCTTCACTTAGAGGGGTGATCAGAAAACCAGTTCTTGTCTCCTCAGTCCTTCAAATCAGAGAGGTCTTTTCTTAGAAGAGTGTCAATCTCATTAGCAAAACGCTTTTTTTAAAATGGGACTTTTGCATATTGCTGAATTCTGGGCAATATGCATATAATGAGGAAGCTAATGAGTGGGGTTCTGAATCCATTAATCATCAGGTTTTCCATTTCACCTTCCCTTCTTGCTGTTCAAATTGAGGAGAATTTCCGAGTCCTGAGCCTTCCTGAAGCTTATAATTATATTGTTATTTGTAGCCTTTCCCCTTTTCCCATTGGAGAAGGCAATGGCACCCCACTCCAGTACTCTTGCCTGGAAAATCCCATGGACGGAGGAGCCTGGTGGGCTGCAATCTATGGGATCGTGAAGAGTCAGACATGACTGAGCGACTTCACTTTCACTTTTCACTTTTCATGCCTTGGAGAAGGAAATGGCGGAGAATCCCAGGGACGGGGGAGCCTGGTGGGCTGCCATCTATGGGGTCACAAAGAGTCGGACATGACTGAAGCGACTTAGCAGCAGCAGCCTTTCCCCAGCTCTTCCAGGTTACAGTTTCTCTGTTCTATTGCACCGTTTTTTTTTTCCCTTGTCCTTTTCATTGTCTAATAATCCATCGCAAATTCTTATCCACTAACCATTTCATCCCATGTTTTTATTGTTGTTTTTTTATGTCTCTTTATATTTCTACCTAAGTGATTGGACTGTCCACAATCCTAAACCAGAAGCCTTGCTCAGTTGAGTTGCTCAGTCATGTCCAACTCTTTGCAACCCCATGGACCATAGCACACCAGGCTTCCCTGTCCTTCACCAACTCCTGGAGCTTGCTCAAACTCATGTCCATTGAGTCACTGATGCCATCCAGCCGTTTCATCTTCTGTCATCTCCTCCTCCTGCATTCAATCTTTCCAAGCATCATGGTCTTTTCCAGTGAGTCAGTTCTTCACATCAGGTGGCCAAAGGATTGGAGTTTCAGCTTCAATGTCAATTCTTCCAATGAATATTCAGGACTGATCTCCTTTAGGATGGACTGGTTGGATCTCCTTGCAGTCCAGGGGACACTCAAGAGTCTTCTCCAACATCACAGTTCAAAGGCATCAATTCTTCAGCACTCAGCTTTCTTTATAGTCCAATTCTCAGATCCATACATGACTACTGGAAAAATCATAGCTTTGACTGGAGGGAACTTCGGCGGCAAAGTAATGTCTCTGATTTTTAATATGTTGTCTAGATTGGTCTTTTCTTCCAAGGAGCAAGCATATTTTAATTTCATGACTGCAGTCACCATCTGCAATGATTTTGGAGCCCAAGAAAGTAAAAGGCTACCATGGTGGCTGAGAAGGTAAAGAATCCGCCTGCAATTCGGGAGACCTGGGTTCAATCCCTGGGTTGGGAAGATCCCCTGGAGGAGGAAATGGCAACCGATTCCACTATTCTTGCCTGGAGAATCCCCATGGACAGAGTCTGGAGGGCTACAGTCCAGGGGTTCGCAAAGAGTAGGACATGACTGAACGACTAAGCACAGTGAAGCCTTGCATACCATAGAGTAATAATACAAGTTTTGTATTGCTTATAATTATTTGAGCCGAACTATAACTTTGTGTTATATACAAAAAGAAAGCATTTTGTATAGTTTAATTCACATTATTTTTTTAATAAGTGCAACCCTAAAAATGATAAAACAAAGAAAGATTGTCTTTCATTTGTTCTGAACATCACTAAGGATGTTTATCATATTTAAATTTCTCTTTATGATACTTGAGTTACCAAATAACAACCCCTTTATATCAACCTGTACCTTTACCTCTGGCTTATTATTGATTTACACGTAGTAGAAGGTCTGTTTGTAAATCTAACTTGATTATTTTTTTTCTTCCAATGTAGATGTATTCAGTATTTGTATATTTGAATACATATTATTTTATTATAAATTATTGTTTTTTTTTTCCTCCTTTATATTACAGTTAGGGCATTATATTGATTAGGTTAAATTCAGTGTCTGAATCATTTAAATTATTTATTATTTTCATGTCAGAATAATAAGGGGTCAATAAAAAAATTTTTTAAAATGTTTCTTGGGTCTGATAACATTGAAAAACAGTAATCTGAATCATTGGAATAATTTTTTTTTTTGCCTTTAAGTCTTTATAAGGGGCATGAAAATAAACTTACAAATATTTAAAGAGAGAAATTGAACTCTAAAAAAATGTTTTTTCCACTGATGCTTTTTAAAAGCAATGATTCAGAAATAACTACCCAGGAGTGTTCTATATCCCTGCATGTGATAATAAATCAGCCACATTCTATCTGCCTATTCTCTCCTCGATGAAGTCTTACTTGGATGTTCTCCAACAGAAGCCAAAAGACTTTTGAGATAAGGGTCAGAGAGTAGACAGTTTAGGCTTCATGGACTACAGTGTCTCCATTGTCTCCATTGCAGCTACTTAACTCTGCCATCATGGCATGAAAGTAGCCATATGCAATTCACAGTGTGGCTGTGTCCCAATAAAACTTTATTTACAAAATTAAGTGGCAGCTTGAATTTGAAACTAACAGGCTATAGTTTGCCAGTCACTGATCATTGTGATTATCAAATCTTTCCATTCAAATGGAATGTCATTAGTGATGACTTTTTAAAAAATTATTTATGTTTTGCCTGCCCTGGATCTTGGTTACTGTGCACAGGCTTTCTCTAGTTCCAGTGAGTCGGAGCTATTCTTCATTGAGGTGCATGGGGTTCTCACTGGAGTAGCTTCTCTTGCTGTGGCGCACAGGCTCTAGGAATTCAAGCTCAGTAGTTGTGGCACACAGGCTTAGTTACTCCAAGGTAGGTGGGATCTTCCTGGACCACGGATTGAACCCACATTTCTGGCATTGGCACGTGGATTCTTAAGCACTAGGCCAACAGCAAAACCCAGTGATGCCGTTACTATCCATTCCAAAGGCAAAACTGCTTAAACATCTTGAAATATTATGCCTGAATTTTGTAGTTTAGCTACAGTAAATATGGCTTTCGAGGTTCCTTCTTCCCTATTTGGCTGTTTGTGTGATGATTGATAACCCTAGCCTACTTTATATGTGGGAAGAAAACACTACTATTAATCTGCACCATTCTTGGTGATGGCAAGACTCTTTACAAAAGCTGAACCAGAGATTGTTCCATTAAAAAGGAATGTAGAGAGAGTGGAAAATATCTATAGTGAATTAACCTAAAATAATTAAAGGTCATGGAAAAATAAATTTATGAGTAATGATTGAAGTTATGATTAGTAAAGAAAGAAGGAAGCTTTTGCGTGCCTTATATGCGTTATCACATATTTGAAGAATTGCCATGAAGAAGAATTCTAAGGTTTAATGGTTAAGTTTCTTTTTTTTTGTTTTTTTTTTCTATTTTGAGATATTTAACAAGAAAACCTTAAAAAAAAATCGACTTCATTAGAGGTTTACATGTGAGAAACTCCATGGTTGTGAGGATCAGTGGATTTCACAATTCAGTCTACAATTAAAATTATTGGAATTTCCAACTTTAAAGGGTGTGAATTCAATAAACATTGATTTAGAGAAAAACCAGACAGATAATAAATTTTCTTCTCAATGGTATACACAGATTTATTGGTATTAAAGTAACTGATACACAATGCTCTTATTAGTGGTAGTAATGACTTTCTGTTAATTGTTTTAGTTAGACCCTGGTAAGACCCAGAAGTTGACAGTGTTGACTGGTCTAATATACCCCTCATAGCTACACTGTACATGCTTTTCATTCCTTGTATCACAAACATATGTTTTGACTATGAACTTTGCCCTTTGATAGTTGTTATCTAATGTTTAACATACTCCATGAAGCCTTTTCTAGACTTCCCTTGGTAATTTCAAGTTTAGAAATGTTGTTTGTTTACTACAAGATTCTCTGCTGGGGGTGATTTTAACCCCCAGGGGACATTTGGCAATGTCTAGAGTCCATGGGGTTGCTAAGAGTCGGACATGAATGAGTGTCTTCACTTTCACTTTTCACTTTCATGCATTGGAGAAGGAAATGGCAACCCACTGCAGTGTTCTTGCCTGGAGAATCTCAGGGACGGGGGAGCCTGGTGGGCTGCTGTCTATGGGGTCGCACAGAGTCAGACACGACTGAAGTGACTTAGCAGCAGCAGCAGCAGCAGAGACATTTTTGTTTGTCACAGTCTGGGGATGTTATTGGCATCTAGTGAAGTAGAAGCCTTGGGTAGTGCTAAACTTCCTACACAGCACAGCAGTGTTCCAGAAAAAAGACTTTTCTGACCCAAACTGTCGGTAACCCTGAAGTTGAGAAACCCTGACTTAGTGTAAAATTTGGGAAATAAACCTTCAGGATCCTTTAAATCTATTCCATGTTAATTCTCCTCAATCTGGTCTCTGTTTCTGGAGATATTTGAAAATGCAGCACTTTCCTATATATATTTGAATCATAGGGAAATTTTTGGTTGTCAATGTTTCCTTTCAGATCAGTCATCCATTTGTTTATCAGATATTTAATGAGCCCTTGATGTGAGACCTAGGCTGACTGTACAAACTAAATGAGAGAAAGGAAGGAGAGGTGGGAGGAACTGAGTGAAATACACACACACACACACAGCTACCAACGTAAAATAGATAGCTAGTGGGAAGCTGCTGCATAGCACAAGGAGCTTCAGCTTGGTGCTCTGTGATGAGGGGGTTGGGGGGAGGGAGGCTCAAGAGGGAGAGTATATATGTATGCCCCTAGCTGATTCGCATTGTTGTACAGGAGAAACTAACACAACATTGTAAAGCAAGTATATTCTAATAATAAAGAATAGCTGGTTAGTAGTTCACAGGAAAAAAAAAAAAAAAACAACCAAGAGAAGGCCTTAGTTGAGATTATTGTTAAGCTATTAATATGGTTCTGAGACCAATTCCAATGTGGGGAAGGGAGGCTCCCCCACACTTTCAANCATGTGAGAAACTCCATGGTTGTGAGGATCAGTGGATTTCACAATTCAGTCTACAATTAAAATTATTGGAATTTCCAACTTTAAAGGGTGTGAATTCAATAAACATTGATTTAGAGAAAAACCAGACAGATAATAAATTTTCTTCTCAATGGTATACACAGATTTATTGGTATTAAAGTAACTGATACACAATGCTCTTATTAGTGGTAGTAATGACTTTCTGTTAATTGTTTTAGTTAGACCCTGGTAAGACCCAGAAGTTGACAGTGTTGACTGGTCTAATATACCCCTCATAGCTACACTGTACATGCTTTTCATTCCTTGTATCACAAACATATGTTTTGACTATGAACTTTGCCCTTTGATAGTTGTTATCTAATGTTTAACATACTCCATGAAGCCTTTTCTAGACTTCCCTTGGTAATTTCAAGTTTAGAAATGTTGTTTGTTTACTACAAGATTCTCTGCTGGGGGTGATTTTAACCCCCAGGGGACATTTGGCAATGTCTAGAGTCCATGGGGTTGCTAAGAGTCGGACATGAATGAGTGTCTTCACTTTCACTTTTCACTTTCATGCATTGGAGAAGGAAATGGCAACCCACTGCAGTGTTCTTGCCTGGAGAATCTCAGGGACGGGGGAGCCTGGTGGGCTGCTGTCTATGGGGTCGCACAGAGTCAGACACGACTGAAGTGACTTAGCAGCAGCAGCAGCAGCAGAGACATTTTTGTTTGTCACAGTCTGGGGATGTTATTGGCATCTAGTGAAGTAGAAGCCTTGGGTAGTGCTAAACTTCCTACACAGCACAGCAGTGTTCCAGAAAAAAGACTTTTCTGACCCAAACTGTCGGTAACCCTGAAGTTGAGAAACCCTGACTTAGTGTAAAATTTGGGAAATAAACCTTCAGGATCCTTTAAATCTATTCCATGTTAATTCTCCTCAATCTGGTCTCTGTTTCTGGAGATATTTGAAAATGCAGCACTTTCCTATATATATTTGAATCATAGGGAAATTTTTGGTTGTCAATGTTTCCTTTCAGATCAGTCATCCATTTGTTTATCAGATATTTAATGAGCCCTTGATGTGAGACCTAGGCTGACTGTACAAACTAAATGAGAGAAAGGAAGGAGAGGTGGGAGGAACTGAGTGAAATACACACACACACACACAGCTACCAACGTAAAATAGATAGCTAGTGGGAAGCTGCTGCATAGCACAAGGAGCTTCAGCTTGGTGCTCTGTGATGAGGGGGTTGGGGGGAGGGAGGCTCAAGAGGGAGAGTATATATGTATGCCCCTAGCTGATTCGCATTGTTGTACAGGAGAAACTAACACAACATTGTAAAGCAAGTATATTCTAATAATAAAGAATAGCTGGTTAGTAGTTCACAGGAAAAAAAAAAAAAAAAAACAACCAAGAGAAGGCCTTAGTTGAGATTATTGTTAAGCTATTAATATGGTTCTGAGACCAATTCCAATGTGGGGAAGGGAGGCTCCCCCACACTTTCAACATGCAGTTCTTGGGTAGCAGCAAGATATTTGACAATTCGTCTAAGTTATGACACAATCTATGGCTTCCCTGATAGCTAGCTGGTAAAGAATCTGCCTGCAATGCAGGAGACCCTGTTTCGATTTCTGGGTCAGGATGATCCACTGGAGAAGGGATAGGCTACCCACTCCATTATTCTTGGGCTTCCCTTGTGGCTCAGCTGGTAAAGAATCTGCCTGCAATGTGGGAGACCTGGGTTTGATCCCTGGGATGGGAAGATCCCCTGGAGAAGGGAAAGGTTACCCACTCCAGTATTCTGGCCTGGAGAATTCCATGGACTGTACAGTCCATGGGGTTGCAAAGAGTTGGATACGACTGAGTGACTTTAACTTCACTTACATCACTTATAGAGAGAGCATCAGATTGGAGGTGAAGGGCTCAGTACTACAAGACTGTTGCCCACTCACTGCTTCAGATACCAGTTCAAGCCAAATTTATCACCTGTGCTTCTGATTGACTGATTATAGATTGGAGGCTTCAAGACCCCCTTCTTAGGTTCCATCAATTTGCTAGAGCATTTCTCAGAACTCAGAGAACATTTTACATACTTGAT
This sequence comes from Neotragus moschatus, assembly GCA_006410615.1. Classification (NCBI taxonomy): domain Eukaryota; kingdom Metazoa; phylum Chordata; class Mammalia; order Artiodactyla; family Bovidae; genus Neotragus; species Neotragus moschatus. The sequence continues at coordinate 550,550 of SJYA01001027.1, forward strand.
CATCAGTTTATATATATATATATATGTTTATATATATATATATAAGTTTATATATATATATGTTTATATATATATATATAAGTTTATATATATATATATATCAATTTATTATATATAACTCAGGAATAGTCAGATGAAAGGGATGCACAGGGCTCTGCAGGTGTGCTACCATCCCAGCACCTCCACATATTCACCAAGCAGAAGTTTTGGTGAATCCCATTCTTTGGGGGATTTATCACATAGCTAGGATTGTTTGAATCCTTGCATGCCTGCTCAGTCATGTCCAACATTTGCGACCTCATGGAGTATAGCCCGCCAGTCTCCTCTGCCCGTGGAAATTTCCAGGCAAGAGTACTGGACCAGTTTGCCATTTCCTTCTCCAGGGGACCTTCCCAACCCAGGGACTGAATTGTGTCTCTTGCGTCTCCTGCATTGGCAGGCATATTCTTTTACCACTGAGCCACCTTGGAAACCTGATTGAATCCTTGGCTGTTGGTAATTGATTCCATCTCCAACTCCTCTCCATTTCCCAGGAAGTAGGGGGTGGGAAGGAAAGTTCCAACCCTCTAATCACATGGTTGGCTCCTCTGGTGGCCAGCCCCCAATCCCTAACCTGCTTCCCCAAAGTTAAGTTCCTGATTAACATAACAAAAGATGCCTCAATCATTCTCAGCACTTGATGGGAGCTGTGAGTCAGGAAGACCTAATGTGTATGTGTGTGTGTGTGTATATATATATATATATATTTCTTTTAAATCACAATGTCACAGTCATTATGGTGCTTACGCTGTTGTGGCCCTATATGAATTTGATAATGTTTTGTTACATGATAGCAAATCTTTGGGCTTTATTAAAAGCAAGGATAGGCTTGTCATGAATTTTGAGGAACTTTATTTGCATTCGCAAGATGATGGCACAAGATAGTTGGTTTATAGCATCTTTTAGTCCTCTGTCTTTGCTTACGTGCTACACAGATCCAGCCAGTTGGCGAACAGTTGATGAGTGTTGATATCCCTTATAGGCAGGGGGTAAAGTCCATGACTTCTGTCAAGTTTCTTTTGGAAAGGTGAATATCATTGTTCCATAATGTGTCGTCAGGCAAAAATGTCAGTGAGATTGGCATTAAAGTTGGCATTAAAGTAAGTTTGTGCTTTAGTATATTTGAACTTGTGGATATATGTTTTGCAGTAATTCTGCTTTATTGTTTTTGGAAACTAGGACATGGATTGTATGCTTGGTTTATGAATGTGGATTTTAAAATAATAGCTTTTTAAAATAATCAGAAATATTTTTAGCATCTAATATTATTAAAATATTTTACCATTAGTTATGTTGAAGTGCTTTTTGTTTTGCTGTTGTTTGAAACTCATTTTCTTCTTTGTGCTATTAAGTGAGAAAATAAGAAAACACCTATAAAGAGACCAGTCTATTTTTACTGTGTAATGATCCCCCTAGTGGATATGAGAAGCAGCTAAATTCAAGATTTGCATAAAGAAGCAGGTGATTGTGGGTGAGACTTCACTACTTGTTTCTCACTTTCAGAAGCATTTTACCAGATCGGGACTGTTTCTTCTGTTTTTAATAAAGGAACTCCCAGTGATTAAATCAACTATTAAGAAAGCCTTAGTGAGGCAGAAAGTGGTAGGAGTGTATAAGTCTTCAAAATTGCAAAAAGATAAACATCTGAAACAAAAATTGAAGTGATGCTTTTCAAAACACTACATATAAGATTGGTGCTTGTACTAATTATTTGTACAAAACTTATTTTGTATGCTTTCCTTTGAATTGGCTACTTTCAAGTAGTCATAGTGCAACCTGGTGTGGCTATATATCCGACCTGGATTTGGAAGATTTTTTTTTGAAAACGAGTATAAATGTGAAGGAAAATTGATAATATAAAATTGGTTACTTACAATGAAAGTGCTGTTTGAAGTCATACTGTCAAAGTAAGATGTTTAAAGCAACTATTCATAATAGCAATATAATAAAACTCTCAAAGTGAAGATTCATTTTTTAATAAGTAAAATATTACTGTAATGTTAAACATACAGGTTTCAAATATTGGAAATATTTCAAAAACCGGAAATAGGAACAACAGAATAAAGACAAATGCCCTGTGAGGCAGGAAAAAAAAAACAAACCTTAAAACATTGCTAGCTCAAAGAGCTTTACTGTGTTCAAGTAAAAATAATGCTGATCTTGAGCATATAATGCAGCCAATATCAATATAACATGGTGTTGCCTGAGTGAACAGTGCTATGACTTCCCGTCCCCCCACTACCTTGTTGGCTCATGGAACTGCTACTGCTCTGAGAAAGGTAACATTCCAGTAGGAAGATAGCCTGTTTCTTTGTAAAGGGTTTAAACCACAGGAGAGGATGGTACTCTGTTAAACAAGATGCGTTTTTGTACATGCAGTGTGTCAATAAGTCATGCTTGATATTCACTTTCTATCACAAAAGCTGTGTAAAATATAGAATGAATGCATACGGTATTCGTGTAAACACAATTGTCTTGTTTGTAATGGCCATCAGAAATGTGATTTTAAACTTTTCACTGTCTTTTTTTAATGTTAGAAAGATACCTGTAGAACAAATAACTAAATAGTTAACTTTTTGACAGAAGTGAAGGATACAGTGTGAGTGATATAGTGTAGTAAAGGACAGATAGCATCATGCAGGTCATGAGAAGTTCTACAAGTTTTGCTTGATTGTGAAAAGAAAACCCCGTTTTTTCGATGGTTAACGTTCTCTGATGACAGTAATGACGATGCATGAATTGGATGAGAAGATAGGAAACAGGAAGATAAAAGGATGGAAAATCTATAATTAACATAAACCATACACAATAATTAGCGTAAGTAAAATATATTTCTGTAGAATAAAAATGGAACAAAGTTAACAATGAAAATCAGAGACAATTAGGGTGGATGTAGCTTGAATCATAGAAATAGTGAAAGGCAAAAGATAAAATAATACAGCTTGTACAGAGAAACAATGAAAATCTGTTCAAAAGCTCTCTTAAAAGGCCTCTGCATTACCCATAATGTATCCTATTCTGTCTTTTCATTAGCATGTTTTCTTTAATGTTTTTAACTTACAGGATGCCTAAGGAAAATAAACACTTGGCTTGATTTGAAAACTTTAGCTTTGCCACATCGTATTTTGAATAAGTGTATATGATATATGGATTTACTTAAATATTTACTGGGCTTTGCTTTTGAGTGGCTTGCTGGTCCAAACTGCCTAATATTTAAATGTTACCATAGTGATGAGTAGTAGACACTGTCATCTTTCTCTTTTTAATTAAGGAACAGATGCAGGTAATGCTGATCTCTCAGTGACCCTCTTTAAGTTGGCATCAACACATTGATTGTTTCAATTCTTTTCTCTCCCCTGCAATCTTAGCTTTGTCCTTTCTTCATATCAAGGTCTTCATCCTTTTAGGTTAAAGATGCTGGAATTTCTTGCAAAACCCTTCCTTTGGGAGCTTTATCTTAGAAGGAAAAAAAAACACACACTTCCACTAAACACCAGTAAAACACTAATGTGATTTTTTTTTTCAATGAGAAACCCTGGCTTTCTCCACTTTAAAATTCAGTAATGTGAGTGGTAGTTTGTTAAAATTCTGTATAGCCCACAAAGACCATAAATATTTCACAACTTTTTAAGAAAACAAAAACGCCTTTTCCTGTTTAGTGTATTTACCAACAAAGTATACCTGAAGATTTAAGTGGTGTTATCAGTGCTGTCATTCTTCATTGGGCTATAATCTCCTAAACTACACTAATACTGTAAGTAATGCATGGTGCTGTTTTAGATGTTTTTATTTTTTCAAATAAGAAAAATTGATGCCCCTAAGATGTTCACAGTTTGTATGTGAAAGTGAAAGTTGCTCAGTTGTATCTGACTCTTTGCAACCTCCAGGCCAGAATACTGGAGTGGATAGCCATTCCCTTCTCCAAGGGATCTTCCCAATCCGGGGATCAAACCCAGGTCTCCTGCATTGCAGGCGGATTCTTTACCAATTGAGACACCAGGGAAGCCCAAGAATACTGGAGTGGGTAGCCTATCCCTTCTCCAGTGAATCTTCCTGACCCGTGAATCGAACTGGGGTCTCCTGCATTGCAGGTGAATTCTTTACCAGCTGAGCTACCAGGGAAGCCCTTATTTGTATGTGTGCTTGTATGTGAGGTAAACGGTAATGAATATTTAAACCTAGTCATAATATGCTGTGATGGAAGAAATGATATTTTCCTTGAGAGATTAGAGAAGGGGATTAATAGGTACCAGATAGACAGAGGTACCGAATATACTTAAAATGCTTGTCCTATCCAATTTTTATTACTTCCACTTAGGATTTAACTTTAACATTAACTCAGTATCTATGGCTCTTCCTTATCTCACCTCAATTTTATGGCAATTTTATTTCATTTGATTTTTGTATTAGATTTCATTGATGTTGGAGACTAGCTAATCAAATTTATTATCCCTTTTAAGGTATTTCTAATTTCTTTTATGCATGTTAAATAACATGGATTCCAGTGCCTTTTTTTTTTTTTTTCCTCTTTTGATTTCAACCCTTTTGACTTCACTTTGTCTTTGTGATCTTTAGGCAGGTACATTTTCATGAATCATTTCACATTTTACATGGCATTTGGAAACCATTATGTACTTTTGAATATTTTCCCAGTAGAATGGATGGTCTGTAAGTATGCAGATCACATTTATTTATACAGTTTTCAAACAGTGACTAAAGGAAGTACTTCTTGTTTTCTTTTTTTTAAGGTTAATTTATTGATATATTCAATTAACTGTTTCCATTTATAGTATACGATTCAGTAAGATGTATGTACCCATGGAATCACTACCAGTCTACTTACAGGGCATTTCTGTTCTCCAAAATTTGCTGATGACCCTTTATAGTCAATTCCTTCCATTACCTCTGGCCCAGGACAACCATTGATCTGCTTTCTAGATGTTTGAATTTCAAATAAATGGAATCATACAGCATGTACTCTTTTGTGCCTGGCCTTTCACCTAACATGTTTTTGAGATGCAACACATTGTTTTGTGTGGCAATAGTTTATTCCTTTTCTTTGTGGATTTCATTATGCGGATATATCACATTTTTTTAAACCCTTCATCTTCTGAAAAGTATTGGAGTTTGCTTTTTTATTTCATTTTTTTGGCTATTCTGAATAAAAGTACTGTAACTGTGTGCAAGTTTTTGTCTGATATATATTTCATTCTTTTGGGCAGTTACATAGGAATGGATTACTAATTATATACATATAATTAGTATATGTATATAAAAATTGGCGATGTTCCAAAATAGATGTGACATTTTTATATTTCCATCAGCAATATATGAGTGTTTCAGTTACTCCATATCCTCACCAACAGTCAGCATTATCAGTGTTTTAAATTATAGTTATTTAAATATGAATAAAATGATGTCTCATTATACTTTTAATTTATATTGCCCCAATGCCTCGTGAAGTTGATTGTCTTTTTGTGAGCTAACTGGTCATTCATATATCTTTTTTGATAAAAAAAAGTATGTTCAAACACTTTGTCCAATTTTAATTGGATTGTTTGTTGTCTCTTGAGAGGTTTTATGTCTTTCTGGATACAACTTGATTGTCAGATACTTGTATTGCAAATATATGCTCCTGTGTTTGCTAGTGTATGTTCAGTCGCTCAGTCACGTTTGACTCTGCAGGTCCATGGACTGTAGCCTGCTAGGCTTCTCTGTCCATGGGATTTCCCAAGCAAGAATACTGGAGTAGATTGCCATTTCTTCTTCCAGGGTATCTTCCCCACCAAGGGACTGAACACACACCTCCTGAGTCTCCAGCATTGGTGGGTGGATTCTTTACCACTTCAGCACCTGGGAAGCCCAGGTGGAGTTTGCATGTCTTTCATTTTTTTTAAATACTGTATTTTTAAGTGCAAATATTTGATTTATATAAAATCTAATTTTTACCAATGTTTTATTTTATAATTTATGCTTTTTATGTTTTATTTGAGAAATCTTTGACCTCTCAGGGACAAAGGTTTGCTTCTGTTCCTTTTAATACTTTAAGATTAAGAAGTAAGTAGTAGTATGGTGGCCTAGTCTCTTTTATTACTGAGACAGGATCTTCTCAGCTATTAAGGAAAGAATGAAACAGGGTTTCCTAAATTGTGAAAAATGAAAGGTACTTACTGAATTGTTTATAATTGTATTAAAGCTTCTTTTACCTTTTGTCATTGATCAAAATTTGTTCTGAATATTTTCCCCAGAATATTCTAATTTACATTCTCTGAATATAGTAATATTAAATGATCAAGTCATTGATGGCAAAAATTTATTGTCGTAGAGTTGAGAAACTATTTCACATTCTTTATGTGCAAATTGAAATTATACAAAATTATATTTTGCCAAGTCTTCAGTTTACTTCTTACAGGTTTGTTACTGTTCCCTCTAAACATTTGAAAAGCAAAATGGGATTTAATCATTTACTTTCTTTTTTCCAACCAAGAGGAGGATTTGGATGAAAAACTGATAGTATAAATTCTAAGTGTGCTTTAGGGATGAGTTTGTCTTTGACTTGGAGAATAAGGTAAGAGAAAAGCATTGAGATGAATTTATCAGCTGCCAACAAATGTAGCTGATATTGTCAGAAGGACCAAACTAATGACTGCCTTCATTCTGCAGTAAATGATATACAGTGTCTCTTTTTCTTAGTAGTAAACCATTCTAAGGGCTTCCCTGGTGTTTCAGAGGTAAAGAATCTGCCTGGAATGAAGGAGATGTGGGTTCAGTCTCTGGGTCAGGAAGATCCCCTGGAGAAAGAAATGGCAACTCATTCCAGTATTCTTGCCTGGGAGAAGTCCATGACAGAAGAACCCAGTGGACTACAGTTCACGGGTCACAAAGAGTTGGACATGACTTAGTGACTAAACAACAACAAACCTTTCTAAAGTAGTGATCAGACAACTCAAACTAATAAGTCAGATCTGACTGGACTGTGTATGGCTTGAATGAAACAATGGCAGTCTGAGATTTTGCATAATGATCAAGGCTTCTAGTTGTGTGGCTGTTTTGGAATAAAGTGATTGCGTCCAAAACCCAACTGTTGCGCTGGACATAATATTGTATTCAGGATAGGCCAGTGTTCTGAATTAATCTGCATTCATCTGCAAAGAGCTCTTTTGTTGGAGACATTTCTGAAAGTGTCCTGCTTCTGGCACTGCTCAGCTTTATGTTGATAGTCTATTGGGCTTCCCTTTAGCCTCAGATAATAAAGAATCTGTGTGCAATGCAGGAGACCCAAGTTCTTTCTCTGGGTTGGGAAGATCTCCTGGAGAAGGGAGTGGCAACTCACTCCAGTATTTTTGCCTGGAGAATTCCATGGACAGAGGCACCTGGTGGGCTACAGTCAATGGGGCTGCAAAGAGTCAGACAGGATGGAATGACTCACACTTCACTACTTCACTTACTGCAGCAGCATTAGTTATGTGTTAACAATTGTTTGCTGTGCCACTGTATCAGGAGTAATGATGAAGATATCTGTGTCTTAGATCCTATGTTATTTAAACTTTTCTTTAAAAATCATTACTTTAATGGAATTTTTCAGAGCCTGCTTAAATTAATCTATAAAGGTGATTGCATGATCTTCTAAATATGTGCATTTGCTTTCCCAGAAGTTGTCTTTAGATTATAAAAGTAGCCTTTACAGTGAGTAAATATTTCTTTGGCCTTTGGAACAATAGAATCTGTAGTTGATGGTTCCTACTCCTTAGAGTAAATAAATAATCAGTTGAAGCCAACAGTGTTCATTTCAGTACAGACTTTGTGAACTCATTTTATTGTGGTAATCTTCCCTTAAGTCTCCATTGCTCAACACATTGGTTTTCTAACTTCACTATTAATATATACTCAGTAAATATTCTTGTGTGTATGTTCACAACGAATGAACCAAAAACACAGATAAAATTTTTTTCACTATCTCTATCAGGATGCATGTGAAATTATCATATTTAAAGAATAAAGAGATTCAAAATTTGGTCGCAAAATAGACACTCATAACTTTTTTATACCCTCTTTTCTTATTCTAGAAAAGCAGCCCTCATAAGAGTTTTATTCCTTCCAGCTTTAAACCTCCAAGACTTTCTTTAATGATTTTTTTCTTACCAGAAGACACATATGTTGACTATGAAAGGAAACACTGGTATTGTTTATCAGGGAGAAGATGTTAATGAACTACGAAAAAATCATAACTCCACTACATTGTGCACATAGATTTGTATCCCGTATTTGAGAAATTCTCCTCGAATCATCATTCATTGCATAACTTTGATATAGGTGATTGGCTTCTTCCTAGGATGCTATGTAATAAGTTCACTGTTTAATTCTTTCATAAGTTAGACTATTTTATAATGCTTTTACACTGTATTCTTCACAGTTCCAGTGATTATTAAGATAATGACATTGAGGGGAAAGTTATTATTGAAGACTTTTGAGTTCCTGAAAACTAAGAAGGCTGAATAATTTATAAAATGTAAAGCAAAGATTTTAGCATCTTCTCAAACAAACAAAAAAATAGCACACAGCTGCTTAGGTAACATCAACAATTTACTTTAAATGCTTCTTTATTTATTCCTTGTATATGAACCTCTGGTACAACGTATAACAATTAGAGGCCAACTTTAATTTGCTTCGCAATTTGAACTTGGTAATAACAATGTGTTTCTATTATGGATCCTTGAAGACGCCTCTTGGGTTCAACTCGAGATTGTTCTCTCTCCTTTACATCTTCACCCTTGCTATGTTAGCCCAGGCCTATTAGTCAGGGATTTCATTTTGCCACCTCAGAACTGCGAAGGCAGCCTTGTCATTGTAATTTTCACGCCCTTTCTTTTTCTTTGTTCTATATGTCAGTGAAATCTTATCTCCACAGTCTTCTGTCATAGGTTAATAGCTTGGAACAAAGTTCAATCAGAGTCTCTAGCATAATAGAACAAAATGCATAGATGAAAAAATTAGTAGCCACTGCCCTTCCTTGTACTTCATTCAAGGGCTCTTTGTTGAATTTTGCTCATCAGTGAAACTGAATTAGAAGATTGGGTGGGATATTGTCAAATGCGCATATAGACATGGATTTTGGAGACTTGTATTCTAGAAGATGTGCCAGGGACATTATAGTGCCCTAGATATGTTCTTGATGTAGATTTTATTCTCTCACTGATGTGATATTTAAGCATATTGTTAAATCCCCAAACTCTGAATATTGTGTGGAAATTTAACATCTGAACACTATCTTAACATTTTTAAGCTTTTAGAAAAGACGTATTGGTTCATTTCCATATACTGCATTTATTCAATTAAAATCACCTTAGCTAACAGGTTAAAGTCATGGTTCATTGTACTTATTCCACTCATGCCGCTGCCTGCTCAAGGTCATTTGGAAATTACACGGCAGAAAAATTTTCCATAGAAATAAGTGGCATGAGTGCAAATTTACTAGCTGGATTATTTGAGAAGAAATATATTGACACCATTGAATGTTATCAACAATTCTGCTGCCATCACTTCCTCCTCCTCTACTCAATGAGCTGTTAAAAGACACAATTTGTTGTACTATGTAGCTAACAAGAAATAAACAACATGCAGCAGGTGCTACCCAGGAAGGCACTGAGCGTTATTGTACTAACTGTGCCTGACTAATTCTAGCCAAAACAACAGCTCCATATTCAGTAAAGGAGAAGAACAGATAATTTAATGGAGATTTGGAGCCTAGTTGTTTATCATGTTGGGGTGATACTTGGAAAATAGAACCAAGTGAGAGGCATGGCGGGAGGAAATCCTTGGCTGCAGAGACCTTATCCTCAACTCATGAACATCCAATTCAATGGGTGATAATGGTTTGCTGATGACTTAAAATACTGGATAATTCAAATTTTTTTTTCTGTAGATTTTTAGAAGAGCTATAGGATCGTTTGGGCATGGAACTACCCTCTACATCATACTTCTTTTAAAATGAACATTAAACCTGACTTGAGTTCACTAAGAAAGTCACACCAATTTATACTCTAGGGAGGTGAAGGGCACAGCATGATAGAAGTGGAAAAAAGCTAGAAATAACCTTTGCCGTTCATAATCTGCAGAAAGAATGGAGGTTTTGAATGATATAAGTTCTTTTTTCTCTCGTACCAGTGAGTTGATGTATATCATGTTGCTTATTCATTCACTCAATCACTACTAATTTCTATTTACTATGCTTGGCATCTACTATATGTCAGGAACTGTGGACAGAGCAAAGCAAAAGACAAATGAGGTCCTTCTTGTGTAGTGACTGTATTCTACTGGGGGAAGTAGACAATTATTAAGTTAGAAAGAGTGATTATAGATTGAAATGAGGGTGAATTTTGAAGGAAATAAAAGGATGCAGACACTTGGAGAGAACGTCTATAGGAGGTTTTCCTTTGAGTAGGGAGCCGAAGGGTGGGAATGGGTCAGACGTGACAGGAATTACAGAGGAATATTTTCTGGACAGGAAACAGCAAGGGAGATGTCTTGGAAGGGAACAAACCATTGCCAAGTTCCAGGAGCAGGAATGAAACTGGTATAGTTAGAGCGTCATAACTGATATGGAGCGTAATTTTAGAACATAAAATTGTAGAGAGAGGCAAGAGCCAGATCAGGGGAGTGTCTTATAGTCAGTGGCTCAAAAGCGTAGTTTTCTTTTTGAGAGTAATAGAACCTACTAAAGGATTTTAAGATGAGAGTGGCTTGAACTGATCAATTTTGGGGGAAAAAAAAAAAAGTCTCTGTCCTCTTGGTGGAGAAGGGATTGGAGAGAGGATGAGTAGAATGGAAAGATTCCTTATGAGTTCATTGCAACAGAGTTGATAGACTGAAGGCTAGGGATGTGTTTGCAGAGGTGAAGAAAAATGTGGAAGTGAATGCATACTGCAGAGCTTAAACTGACTTGACTTGCTAATGAACAGGATAAATGGGGAGGAAAAGAAGGAGATCAATAATGACTCCATATTTTCGGACAGGGCACTGGATAGATGCACATGACATTTAATAAGATGGGGAAAGCTGAGGAAGTCCAGGTTTAAGCAAGTAAAGAGCTCTAGGACTTTTTGGATTTATTAAGTATGCAAAGCCAATTCTGTATTGAAGCAGAGCTGTCAAATAGGTTAGTTATGGAAGAGTCCAGACATTTGAGGAAAGATCTGGGTTAGAGATATAAATTTATTCCTCATAAGCATATAAAAATGGCATCTAATGTCATTGACTTTGATGAGCTCCCCAAAAAGGAGTGAGATGAAGAAGAGGCCTCAATACCTAGACTGAGGTACTCGGCTTCTACGACTGAATGATGGAATGAGATGAAGAAAGAAACAGCCAGGGGCATAAGAGGAAGCCAGCAGACGAGAGAGTGGCAATGGTGTCGCTGCTGCTGACTCTGGAAAAATGTAAATTTTAACTTTGAAATGAGCCATTTTCATGCAGTGGTGAGGAATGGGAGCAAATTAGGGTGAATAGATTTAAGAATGACATGAGTGGTTTGGAAGTGGAGACCCTGACTTCAGAATTGTTATTCAAAAATTTTATCTGTGAATGGGGAGGCTTAAAGAAGGATAATAGTGGATAATATAGGAGTTCAAGGGAAGTCTTATTTGTTTAACTATTTAATTTAAATATATATATTTACTTATTTATTTGGCTATACCAGGTCTTAGTTGGGCACTTAAGATCTTTAGTTGCAGGATACAAGCTCTTAGTTATAGCATGTGGGATCTAGTTCCCTGACCAGGGATCAAACTTGGGTCCCCACACTGGGAGTGTGGAGTGTTAGCCACTGGGAAGCCACCAGGGAAGCCCCTATTTGTTTATTTAAGATCAGAAAAGCCAGAATATATTTGATATTCTAATTAATTTTTTGAAGATAGAAAAAGCCAGACTATGTTTGATATTCTAATACCCACAATCCACTGAAAAGGGAGAGATTGTAGATGTAAGAAATGGAGCTAAGAACTTAAGTAGAGTAATATTTTAAAAGAAGCATAATATCCACATTTATTCATTTATGTTTAAAAGAAGCATAATATAAATTCCATGACCAGCATTTGTGCATCTGCAGTACACTCACTGTGGCGTAATATCATTATCATCACACAAGAATAGGGGTGGAATGTACCAGTAGAGCTCTTCACAAGCAAATTTCCGATTTTACAACTGACTAGTGAAGGTTCTGATATAAGCTGAAACATACACCTTGCCTCACAGCTAATTAATGAAACAGGGAGTGTCCGTTGGGCACTGTTTGTTGATAAAGCGGGTGCATAGAGGGGAGAAAGCTTTTTCCTACTTAATGTCATAACCAGTGATTTGTATCCATGAGCCCACCTAGTGCCTCTTAAGCAAATCACTAGGTAGAACAGTGGTTCAGGTTGAGAGGTGGTTGACTTTAGTACAAGGCACATTGTGTCACCCAGTCTTCTCTTCATGATCAAGCACTCATCCCCTCAGCTGCTGGAATTGCTGGCATCCCCAAATTCTCAACTGAGTCACTTTCTAAGACTTACTTCACCCAAAGAGAGCTACTTTGCCCCATGACCCACCCTCTTCCTGTGGGCACCCTGCATCCAGTGATTGGCCAAGGAAGAAATATAAAGGTTTAGCTCCTTCACCCCAATTTAGGATAACTCTGAATGATCGCCAAAAACGCTTGTAGAATCTTCTGAGGCTTTTTATTAGTATTTGGATCACATTACAACTTAGCTCCTCTCTCTGACCAATCCCGTTGCTTTCCAGTTTGTACTCTTGATCCCAAGAATATGTCAAGTAATCTTAATAGAACATTTTCATCCCAGGATCTGCTTCCTCAGCGATCTTGACCTTTAAAACCCACAAAAAATATGACCAATAATTAAAACTACAATACTAATCTTGGGGTTAATCAGATACAGCTTAGTTATTTTAAAAAGTAACAATTGTTATGTAGATTATTTTAGCAAAGGGAATGACTGAAGTCTGACTCTATGTCAGGGTTATGTTAGTGGGAAAATAAATCCTTTTGGAACAAGACTTTAGCTGGAAATGGGAAATTTCTGTGTATCAGGTTTTGGTCTAATAGAGAAATAGAAGATAAAATTTTTGAAATGATCAGAGCCTCAGCTCTGAATTTTATGCACAGAAATGATTCCAGGACTAACAAATAGCCTTTGGCTAAGCATGAAACATGTTGATACATAGTGAACGAGAAAACTATGCTGGGAGTTCCCTGGCGGTCCAGTGGTCAGGACTCAGGTCTTCCACTGCGGGAGGTTCCTCCTTGGTTGGGGAACTAAGATTCCACAAGCCATGTTGTTGTTGTTTAATCTTTAAGTCATTTCTTTAGTTGCTCAGTCTTTGCAACCCCATGGACTGTAGCCCACTAAGCTCCTCCATCCATGGGATCTCTCAGGCAAGAATACTGGAGTGTGTTGCCATTTCCTCCTCCAGGGGATCTTCCCAAACCAAGGACTGAACCCACGTCTCCTGTTTGACAAATGATTTCTTTACCACTGAGCCACCTGGGAAGCCCCACAAGCCATGAAGTGTGGCCAAAAATTAAATCAACAACAAACTGCACTTTATGAAAGACACATAGATACCCAGGGTTAACATGTGCCTGAGCATATGAACACATATAGCTAATTTCAGAATTTTCTTTCTGTTGAGAATATGGCTCCCGGCTATTACTTCCCTTGGTCAGTGTAGGCTTGGGAGCTGGACAGACCTGCCTCTTTAGGGAGACGGATGTAACAGAGAAAGGCAGGAGAAGGTGAAAGCTGAAAGTTCAAGATAGAGAAACTTTATATATTTCTAGGAAGAAAAGTTTCTGTACTAAAGGAAATTTTGTCTTTGTCCTCACAGTTCTAGATTCCTTCTGATGTTCAAGAATATTTAGCTTTTCAAGGGGGTAGTAGCTTTCAAATCCATTTGTGTGAGCACTGTGTCCATTTCTTAAAACCTTTCCCTGTTAATACGTGCTGAAATTTATAGGTAGAGGCCATTGGGTAGAGGCCAATGAATTCAGTAAAATGATCAAATTAATACCAATGTTTCAAGCAACTGAAAACTATGTGTGAGTATGTGTTTGTGTTGTTAGGGCTGGAAATGAAGAATTAAAGGAGGGTCTGTCATGCGCAGCCTTTACATTTCAGACTACCATCAGTCATTTCAGAAGGGAGGCTCTACTTGTAAATTATTTTTCTGGGGAAACAAAAGAAAGGAGGAAGTAGCCAAGATAATTTTGAAGAAGTACAGATTTATGGATGACTTTCTCTGAAATCCCATTACTGATTACAAAGTGAAAAAAAATTAGAGAGTATGAAATTGGCATTCAGTTCATCATATAGAGCAAAGAGGGAAGACTTGAGGGTCCAGAAACAGTTAAATTCATATATGAAAGCATGATACTTGACAGTGGTAGCATTAAAACTCGGTAGGGAAAGTACTGGCTCTTCAGTATATGGTGCTAGGACAATTGGTTATCCATATGGAAAAAAGTAAAATTAGATCCTAGTGACAGAATAAATTCCAGGTGGCTTTAAAATCTGAAAGTTAAAAGCAAAACTTTAAAACAAATTCTGCAGTCAAAAATAGGAGTATTTTTATGACCTGAGGTTAAGGAAGGATTTCATAAAGGAAAAGATTAGTAAATTTAACCTCATTAAAACTGCATTTTCTATACATCAAAAGATACCATTAAAGAAAAAAAAAAGGCCACGGACAAAGGGGAGATATTGGAAAACCTATAGCCACCAAAGGATAAGGATTTAGAACTTTAGCATTAGGAAAAAGGTGAACACCCTAATATTAAAATGAGTAAAGGAAATAAACAGGTATTTTACTGAAGAAAAAAATATAAGTATCAAATAAAATGATCTACAACATCACTAGTTGTGGTGGAAATTCAAATTAAAATAACAGGCCATTTCAATCTCATTAGATTGCCAAAAATGAATGACAGTACCACTGTCTGGGAAAGTAAAGAGCAGTGGGAACTCTCCTACAGTTCTCGTGGCAGTGAAAATTGATGTAGTCACTGTGGAGAGCAATTTGGCAATATGCAACTGGGAAAAAATGAACAATCAAAATATTCTCAATAGACAAAAAATAAATTATAGGGTTTTTCGTACAATGGTTAAAAGGAATGAACTAGGATGGCAAATATCAATCTAGATAAATATGAAAATGTTATATTCTTTAGATAAAATGGATCCTCTTTGGACAGCATGGAGGAAGATTGCCTTGAAAACGTTGATGTGGAACACACAGTTTAGTGATATTTTAATTGATTGGATAGCCCTAACTGTAAATATTGATTTGTGGATTGGACAAGGTGTTCCAACCATTAGCATTTTTGATAATTAACAAATCACCCTAAACCTGTTGGCTTAAAACAGCTATTATCATTATTATTATTTTTTTAGCTCGTGGTTCCGTGGACTGGGTGGGATAGTTGAGACTGCTGGGAAGATTGTGTCCTTTCTCCATGTGATCTGATATCTTCTAGAGATTAGCGTGGGCATCACATGGTGATCTCTGGGTCCTAAAGACCCTTAAGAGAGGACATATCCCAAAGAACAAGTATTTTCTTGGACCACAGCCTATGTTCAGTGCTCCAAAGCAAGTCACATGGCTATGCTCAGGTTTATGTGTGGACAAGACTCCACCTCTTAAGGAGGAGCTTTGAAGTTACATTGCAAAAGGGCATTTGCACAGGCATGGGAAGAATTTACGGACATTTTTGCAATCTATTACAGATATCTTTATATAGGTATCTGAACTTGGTCTGGGAACCTCTCTTATATTTATATTTATGTGGATGGTGATCCTTAAGAGTTATCACAAAATGCAGCTTTTATTAAAATGTCTATACCCCTATTTTAGTACCCAGGACCATTATATCTAACAACTTTCTGACTGAATAGACTGTAGGCTTTCTGGATCTGACTGTTTCTAGTGGACTGGAATTTACTGATGAAGCAGTCTATTTCAGGGGCTGTGTGTAGTTCTGCTTCTACAGTTTAGGATAGATATCACTTCCCAAGACTGGATATGAAATAAAATCCTTTGCTTCCCTGATAAGGTAGAGGCCCTATTTGTGAAGAGAGAGTTCCCCTTGGTATGATCTGTGAAGTAGATCCAATAAGAAAATTGAGAAAAACTCAGCAACATCTGGCTCAGGCTTGGAAAGTAAATAGTGGCTTCCCTGGTGGCTCAGACGGTAAAGAATCTGCCTGTGATTCGAGAGACCTGGGTTCAATGACTGGGTCAGGAAGATCCTCTGGAGAGGGAAATGGCAACCCACTCCAGTATTCTTGCCTGGAGAATTCCATGAACAGAAGAGCCTGATGAGCTACAGTCCATGGAGTTGCAAGGAGTTGGACACAACTGAGTGACTAATGCACACAAAAGTTTCAGGAGATGAAAAGAGTGAGTGGGTAGGTAGACATGAAAGAATAGTTAGTGAAAAGAAATGACTAGATAACTCCCAAAGCCCCTACCTCGCCAGGATTTTCATATGTCACAGATTGAATGATTGGATTCATTTAAAGAAAAATACTGTATTTTCAATCTTAATATGGATGCTTATGTTTTAGTAAGTAATCAGGGCCATTTGCCTCTATTTCACCCCATTCTGGGACTGTCTTATTAAAGTTCTTTATAAAATGTCATCATCCCCTATTCAATTGTTACCTCTGCTTTCAGGGAGGAACATCTAATTTTTATTTTTTTACTTTTAGAAACCTCTCAAATTTTGCCATCAGCTTTAACCAGTGAGACACCACTGATACAGTGTATGATGAAAATATACCGTAATTTTATTACTTACAGAAAGTATAATTCATGATTCAGAATTTAGTGTGAGTCAGACTGTAGAATTATACTTCATTCATATTCTATATTCTCTTTATCATGTGTCAGTTTAAATACAAGACTTGTGATGTTTAAAAACACCAACACTTAGTGGGTATTCCTCTCAGAAGGCAAGCATCTCCAAAACATGGTGATTTCTTGTCAGGCAATGTCACAAAACAAGCTTTTTTTTTTTTTGAATTGGTGAACAAAGAACCAAACTTAAGAATGCACTTAGTCTTTGTTTTTCCAAAGTTGTTCTGAATGACGATTAAAAGAAAGAAAGTAAAGAAAATATCACAGCAGAACACTTGCTCTCTGGAATGTTTTTCTGTTTTTTCCATAAGGTGTCAACAGGCTCTGTCAACTTGAAGGCTAGAAAAACAGAAAGCAGTCTTGCTCCTCAGGTGTTCCTCAGTCTCCCTGCCCCAGTTCTCCCAAGTGCACAGAGCCCTGGTTCAGATGTTTCAGTGTTATGTAATTTATTCTGTCGCTAAGTGTCATTTCCCCACTATCTCATGATTTGCATTCAGATCCAATGCCTACAGCACACCGCCAATTACCCTGAAAGGTGCTTGTGGCACATATCTCCCTCTATCTTATATGGGTAGTGCAGGGGTAAAACTCAGTCGCTAACAAGAGTAATGAAACTTTGATAGTAAAATATACATGTATTTTGGATACATTTTAATCCAAATATTTGAATATATCCAAATATTTGTCACATATTTTGATGTTATTTTCATTGAGGGGACTTCTTGATCATAGTTATTTTCTTATTGTTTGTGTTTCCTTTACAAAGACTTACACTAACATGTGATTTTATCATTTCCCTTACTGGTAATATATACATTTCTTTGAGCTCTTGGAGGTGATTCAATCAGTGGTCTGTAACCCAACTATAAGAAAGGCGTAATCTTCATGGTCACATAGACAGGTAGTGAATGTGACTTTATGTTTCTCCTTTTTAAAAAAAATATGTTTATTTTTAACTGGAAGATAATTGCTTTACATTATTATGTTGGTTTTTGCCATATATCAACACAAATCTGCCATAGGTATACACATGTCTCCCTTCCTTTTGAATCTCCCTCCCTCAGTTGCTAAGCTGTGTCCAGCTCTTTGCGACCCCATGGACTGCAGCACGCCAGGCTCCTCTGTCCATGGGATTTCCCAGGCAAGAATACTGGAGTGGGTTGCTACTTCCTTTTCCAGGGTCCATCTACCATTCATTCTAAAATGAGTACTTTCACTCAGTTTAAAGTTAAGGATTTGAAAAAGGCACTTGTAAACTAGAGATTTGCTGTTTCCTTTCAAATCAAGATCTAAGTGAAAGAAAAGTAGTGAAAAATGTTTTAACAAGGTTTTTAATAAAGTGGTTTAAAAAAATGAAGTGATATCCATTTTCTGGGGATTTTAAGGTATTTTAAATCAGATATTAAGATTCTCTTAAACATCTAAAATATTTAATTCCTAAATGTATATTTTGAGCATACTTGTTTATCATCCTTAAGTCATTCTACTTAGTCTTACGTACCAGTTCCTTTCATTGCAGGAAAAAATATATATGTACTTTCTCTTTTTTTATATATATAATAGAGATGGTTTAATAACTGTAGAACGTCATTAGAACTACCTTATAATGTTTATTATACCAAATCTTGTAGAGATCCAGCTACCTTTACATAAATGAAGAGGGAAAAATAGTATCTGAGAATCCCCATGTTCAGAACACATCTTTCATTTCCTTTAACTATTCAGGTCTCATCTTAAAGAATTCCTTATAGGAATCTCTGTGGCAATCTGGTGTTTAGACCAGGGAGGAAAGCACAGAAGGCATGGCATTTTACCAGTCTTTCTGCTCTTTGTCATCTGCTGTTTGGTTATCACCTAGAGGGTACTTCTGTGCCTCAATTTCCCACATTTATCAAAGATGACAATATGAGCTCTGGAATATATACATTAAAAATTTCACCGAAGTTGAATTTCCTACTTGGTTAAATTTTTTACATGCCTGAATATTATAAAGTAAGTATAGTCATATATAAATTCCTAATATTCATGCATAAATACAAGCCTAAAGCTTTTCCTTTAGAAAGTCAGGACATTAAAATATTCATGCCAGTTTTTCCAGTATATCAATTTATGGGACTGGATCTGGCAAAGCTATCATTTGTAATGACGACTGGAATGCAGATGGATTTTAGTGACTGTATATAGAAACTGGGGGGAAGGGAGCTGCAGTCGTTCTTTGTTGTTTAGGATGAAGCAGAAAAATCTGCTTTCTCCTATATATGGAAGAGTTTGTTAGAAGCAAGAACTAAAATAAGGAATTACTGATCGGCTAGAAATTGCATTTCTTTTATCTTCCCACTTCACTAATATTTTTACCCTCTGGAAATGTACAGATATTTTTACAGAGATATATTACTGACTTTTGGATGAGTACCAGTATTTTTCATTTGCAATGAGGAGTATATAACTGGTGTTATCTAAATATTCTTTAACGAGTCATCAGAAATTTTATTATAGGCATCTCAGGCATAAAAACTGATAATTAAACATTTTATTCCATTCTTAAGTAAGTCGGCAATGATCTCAACCAAGTAACACCACGTATCTATGGAATGTGATGTGATTCGGAAGGCACTTTAAAAGTACTTCTATTTTCAATATATGTCACTAAATAAGACTTACTGCCATAATGGGCAACATTGCCAATAGGGTTATATACTGTTTCTCAAGTGTGTTGAGATGGAAATGTTTGCAAATGACTGATTTAGGGGACAGGATGATGCTTTATCATTGTAAGACTCTATGGCCCTATTCAAGTGGAAACGTCTAATCATTTGAAATAGTAATGATTAGAGGATAGGTAGATAGGAGGACTGAAGTTAGTGTTTAATAAATCACTCAAAATATCTTCATTAATATTAGATTGCCAAGTTATTCACTTACATTCAAACCGTCAAATTCATACAAATGTTTCTTCTTGGAGCTTTTCCTGTTCACCAACTAGTATTTTCTTACCTTTTCTTGATTCAGCAGGTATGGGTGGAAACGTTTTGTAGCTCAAAGCCTATGGAAACCTCAGTACGGTAGCTTTTAGTAGTAGAAACAGTGATGCTATACTGTTCTTATATAAATGAAAGAAATTAATACAGTATATAAATGAAAACAACAGATAATTGCTAAGACAGATTATTCAGAGCTCTAGTTACAAAGAATAGGGGGAAGTTTATCTTCAAAATGAACCTTTTCTCCCTAAAATGCATATTCACCATGAGATTAATGTTGAAAATATATAAAATCAACATGTTTTTGATTCAGTGGCCCCGTGTTGACACACCCTTGATTTTGTTTTAAAGGTGAGATTTATGGAAAGTCATATCTATACTTTCTGTGTTTCTAAAATGTGAGGGCAGAGATACTTATTGATTACTCACAAACTTTCCTGGGGGAGGAGGGATGTAAGTTTTTCCTCTTACTTCTTGGCCTGTTTATGAGATAATCAGTAGAAACTCACTAATGGGAACAGTGGTGAGGACTAAAGAACCCTGTCTTTTTCATTAGACTGAGACCCTGTTAGTTCTGTTAAAAGGGGAGGGAAACAAGAGTCCCTTTTATTTTTGCCCGTTGTTCAAATACATGGAGACTGTGAATATTTAGAGCAGTCTATTTTTAAATCATAGCTCCTTTCAGTATTTTAATCTTCCTTTTCCAGTGGGGAGAGTATTTAAGAATTATCTCCTAGAAAAGTGTAATGTGACTCCCCACCCCCACCCCCGCCCCCAACATGTTCTAAATACATTATCTACTGTAGTAAACTCAATGATCTCAGAATTTATAATTAGGGGTCACACCTTAACTTGAAGTGCTTTGCTCTCCAATATATCACATTCCTGATTCCTTTTCAGAGTATTTGCTCTCTGCTAAAATAAAAAACACATAATCTGGTATTTTAATCTTCTTATCAAATAAATCCAGCTTCCCCACATAGACCTTTACACTCTTGTAACCAACTAAATTTGCCTAACACTTGTAGGCAAAACACCCAATTGGTTTTACCCGTAGACTTTAATAAACACACAAGGTAAAAATAGAAACAGGAGAAGATAAGTAATAAAGATAAGAGATATTTTACTGCTTCATAGTACTCTTTTGCATATTAACATACGTACAGGGAAAGTGTTTCATTTAAAATGTAATGTCTCTCTTTGAAAATTTGTCAGTATAGCTTTTTGTCTTATTAACTCATTTCATTTATAAATTATGATTGAAATTTTAGTAATTTATGGACCAATAATTTTAATGAATTCCTAGTAGCATTGATTGTATAATTAAAACAATTCTAAAAATTTATGTCTTTATAGATGTACGTATAAAATAAATATAGCAAGAGAGAGGAATACCCTGGATGATTCTTTAAACGTGTGGTTCAGTGTAGCTACCTGATCAGTGTCCAACATGAAGAGACATATACAGAAGTCCTTGGAACTAAGTTAATTAAATGTATATTTAAATAATTAATAAAACAGGCCCCTGTAAGTTTTGTGAAAACATGATATCTGTACATCGTTTTTGTTTAATGATCTTAGAACCCTGCCTTTGGTTGGTACTTTCGGAAATACTCTTGAAATATACTGTGACAAAAATGAAGATTTGTTGAGTGAATGAATTATAACATTCTAAACCTTGAGTGTTTGACCACGCTTTCATATTTTACAGTTATGTGATCATCTTGTTTGGGAATTCTCACCAACCTCAGCGGATTTTTATCTAGTGACTAATTTAAAGAAAGAAAATATTTTAAAGCATAACTGTTTTCTTGAATTTTGACTCTCCTAGATCTGTCGGGCCACTCAGATCCCACAGAGAGAACCATAGTTATTAGAAATGAAATAATAACATTATTTTTAAAGTCTGGTTTTATGGATGATACATCGGTACCTGGGAATTCATTTCTGAAGTTTTCTCCTCCGACTAGCTCCATTAATATAATTGGAAATGAGTTTTTCCTAAGGCATAGCAGTTTGCTTCTCCTCCTCTTCACTCTCCGCTCTCTATTCCTGTCTCCACTAAATTCTCACAGCAGCTCAATGCGTTAGGTCAAGTTCTAACTTGACCTAAGAAGGGGAGGAGGCCCCCTTCTGGTTTATTAAATTCTGTAATTCAAGGTCTATATGTTTAAGATTACTGTAAAAACAGACAGATTTTCTATTCTTGAGGCACTTCTGCAAGGGCTATAGGAATTTAACACTACACCCTCAGTTTCCCAAATCATTTATTATGGGAGAAACATGAGTGTCCATGAAACTTGCTATATATACTGATTTTACCCAACTGGAGTTTCTTAACGAAGAGTTTATTTTGACAATGAAAAAAAAAAAAATTGTTCAGTATTTTCTCTCCCTTAACAGCCAAATTGTGTTTGCCAATGCTTCCTTTGGAAACAGACAGTAATAGGTAAAATAGTTTTAAAATCATTTTGAATGCTCTTGGCTTTCTCAACTACCCAGAAGAAAACTTTTGATTTGGCAAAGCTAGTTTGAATTGAGAAATACTTTAAGAAGTATTTTACTACCAAGTAAAATATTTTTAGTGTAATTTAAATACTTTTTTTTTTTTTTGTAGGCCTATGCTTGCTTGTCTGTGTGGACAACTTAACACTGTTTATCTTACCTTTGGGATTTTTTTTTTTTTTTTTTTTTTTT
>SJYA01001027.1:573317-627222 GCA_006410615.1 Neotragus moschatus
TTTTTTTTTTTTTACTAATTTAAATGTGCTGACTTAAAGCTTTATTTAGAAGAAGATGTCAGAGGGATGGATATTTTCAGTTAATTGCTTTGCCCATTTAAAAATTAATAATAGTTTTTTCTTTTTTTATTAGTAATAAGATGGTTTTTCTTCTTTCTAAAAAAGCATCACTTCTTCTTTCAAATATGGCAAATTTGAAATCATTGGTGAAATATCTTTCTAGATGCACCTCCCTCCCATTTTACTAGGAATTAGTTAACTAAGGAAATGATAGACTATAGTGTTTGGATGGAACTTATTCAGCCCATGATCACTAACACATATGTATATTCAGTTCAGTTCAGTTCAGTCGCTCAGTCGTGTCTGACTCTTTGCAGCCCCATGAATCGCAGCACGCCAGGCCTCCCTGTCTACCACCAACTCCCAGAGTTCACCCAAACTCACGTGCATCAAGTTGGTGATGCCATTTCATCCTCTGTCATCCCCTTCTCCTCCTGCCCCTAATCCCTCCCAGCATCAGGGTCTTTTCCAGTGAGTCAGCTCTGTGCATGAGGTGGCCAAAGTATTGGAGTTTCAGCCTCAACATCAGTCCTTCCAGTGAACACCCAGGACTGGTCTCCTTTAGGATGGCCTGGTTGGATCTCCTGGCAGTCTAAGAGACTCTCAAGAGTCTTCTGCAACACCACAGTTCAAAAGCATAAATTCTTCTGCGTTCAGTTTTCTTTATAGTCCAACTCTCACATCCGTACATGACCACAGGAAAAACCATAGCCTTGACTAGATGGACCTTTGTTGGCAAAGTAATGTCTCTGCTTTTGAATATGCTAAGTTGGTCATAACTTTCCTTTTAAGGCGTGAGCATCCTTTAATTTCATGGATGCAATAACCATCTGCAGTGATTTTGGAGCCCCCCCCAAAATAAAGTCTGACACTGTTTCCACTGTTTCCCCATCTATTTCCCATGAAGTGATGGGACCAGATGCCATGTTCTTAGTTTTCTGAATGTTGAGCTTTAAGCCAACTTTGTCATTCTCCTCTTTCACTCTCATCAAGAGGCTTTTTAGTTCCTCTTCACTTTCCATCATAAGGGTGGAGTCATCTGCATATCTGAGGTTATTGGTATTTCTCCTGGCAATCTTGATTTCAGCTTGTGCTTCTTCCAGCTAGCATTTCTCATGATGTACACTGCATATAAGTTAAATAAGCATATTATAGCCAAATAATTAACAAAATATATAAAAATATGAAGTAAAATGATGCTGATGCTGAGAAAGATTGAGGACTGTAGAAAGGAGTGACTGAGGCTGAGATGGTTCGATTGCATTATTTACATAAGTAAA
Organism: Neotragus moschatus; assembly: GCA_006410615.1. Lineage (NCBI taxonomy): Eukaryota > Metazoa > Chordata > Mammalia > Artiodactyla > Bovidae > Neotragus > Neotragus moschatus. The sequence goes on from SJYA01001027.1 coordinate 574,658, forward strand.
CATGAGTTTGAGCAAACTCTGGGAGATAGTGAAGGACAGGAAAACCTGGCATGCCACAGTCCATGGGGTCACAAAGAGCCAGACAAAACTGAGTAGTCACAGCAGCAATAACAGTGAAATAAAATCCTGATTTAGGTTAATGATATTTGCAGTACTTTATTGTGGCTGAGGATAAGGGCTCTGAAAACCAAATGCCTGTGTGACAACTTAGATGCTTCCATTAACTAGCTGTGACCTTGGGCAAGTTAGTTAACCTCTATAAAATGGGAAAAGAACTTGGCCTAACTCATAGAGTCACTGTGAGAATTAATGGAGACAGTGTATATGGAAAAAGAACACGTAGGTGGCCAGAATGCACACTCAATTGTGTAATGTTTACATGGCCCAAAGGTGCCCAGTCAAGGAGATGAATAGAGGTTAATGGGGCTGAAATTCACCCATTGGATCTCATGCTGGCCATGCTCTTGCTGGCAGGACAGGACCAGTGAGTGGGAGGTGTCTTTTTGAGTAAAAGTCATGGATAGGATAGTGGTGGCTCTGTATGTCAACTGTCTTTATTATCATCCTAAATTAAAACACACACCCTCATTTTTCAGGTGGTCTTTGGGAATTTTGAAGTCATCCTGTTTTCTACATAATTGTTATGAAAATGTGATGTTAAGGTAGTTAGAAAGCAAATAAGGCAGATATCCAGGTGAATATATTTAAGCTCCATTTAGCCTCATTGATTTTATGTAGAATTTATCAATCAGGAAAAAGATACCCATAGTTAGGATTTAGCATTCATAATCATTAAGGTAGAATGCGTAGTGATGAGATAGGGCTATCCATTAGAGGATAGCTATTAAAGGACAGTACATGCCTTGTCAGTTTATATTGATTTTTCCTGGTGGCTCAGATGATAAAGAATCTGCCTGCCATGCAGGAGACCTGGGTTCGATCCTTGGTTGGGAAGATCCCCTGGAGAAGAGAAGGGCTACCCACTCCAGTGTTCTTGCCTGGAGAATTCCATGGATAGAGGAACCTTGCAGGCTACAGTCCATGGGGTTGCAAAGAGTTGGACAAGATTGAATGACTAACACTTTCAGCACTTCAGTTTGTAGAAGGCAGGTCACAGTTAGAAACTTCATGAGGAGGACTGTTTTTTAAATTAAGGTGATCGTTGATAATAACTACAGGTATTGTAACAGGTAGGATGTAAGGATGGATGTTTGGATTGGTACAGTGTACCATATTTATATTTTATTTTCATTATTTTTTTCAGACAATAAAATGTATAGAAGAATATTTTTGTTCTGAAATTTTATTTTTTAAAATTTCATATAGGGTTTTAATTAAAGGACAATGAAAGAGCAAAATAATGAATTAGGAATCTTAGTTCTTGGAGAATTACACAGAATATGAAATCTATTATATTTTGAAGCTAACCTTGCAGGGAAAAAAATAAAAAAGCCCTCTCCCATATTTCCAGTGACATGAAGGAAGTTAAGTGTGAATCCCATCTCTGTGGGGAAACTGTTTCAGTCACCCCTTTACTGATTCCACCCTTTTGCTTTCTGAATCTAGACCCAAGTTCCATTTTCTTTCTTGAACCTGTCTTCTCTCTCCACCCCCTCTATTCATGTATCACTTAGATGTATTAGGTTGGCAATTTGACATCATTTACCAGTATAGATACAGCCATCCTGGTGTAAAACCTTAGAAGTCACGTTAACTTCCTTCGGCTTCTCAGCCGCCATATCTGGCTTCCACAGCACACAGATTTTTTTTTTTTTTCTCTCTCTCTCTCTTTAATACATCTTCTTTCGTTTGGCACAGCAGAGACACAATAGGCTCCATCTCTTCCAGCTGAAATCCTGAAGTAGCCTTGGAATTCTTTACTTGACTCTTTGTCTTTTCCAACACCAATCAGTGGTTTTAAGAGTATCACTGAAAAACCACTGACTATGCTGTGGCCCCAGTCTAGGTTTCTAGATCTCTCTTGCCTTAATCTCATGTAAGCAGCCTCCGTGGAGACATAATGGGCCACTAATATTCCTTGTTATGATCTCCATGTTTCAGTTTATTTTGTGCTCATTTCTGTTCCTTCTTGCTCCCCTCTACTCTTTCTCCAGGGTACAGTCTTTGTTTTAACACTATTCTTAATCTTAATACACTTCCCATGATGCTTTTCAGATGGGTGCTCTATATCTCCATAAATTAACTCAGCCTGCCTGCCATAGTTTTAGAGAACTTGCACTTTCAACTTGTAAAATGAAAGAAATCTTATACCTATTTGTGTATTTGTACAATGTGAGCCATTATACTGGTTTAGTTGTAGGTCTTTCCAGCAGATTATAAACTACATGAAGACATCTTCAGTGTGTCTTGGAATTTACCATTACCTGGTGCAGTGCCTGGAAGATAGCATTTGCTTAAAAATACCATAGAATAGATGTTGCAGAATTTTGGTGGTCAATACACATTTTAAACCACATACATATGATTATATATATTTTGGTCTTTATGATTCACAGCATAATGTCTGATGGCATAGTCACTATTAGTAATTTTTTCCATCTGCTATAAGAAAGAAGTCCCTTAATACACTTTATAGTATTTAATCTTACAGTGTATAGAAAGGAAAAATGTAATTTTTATTAGAAAGTTAATTGGAAAGACTTGTGAAATTATCAGGTATTTGATTAGTAAATCTATTTTTAGTTATCCTAACACATGAAAATGAATATACTGTAAAGGCAATGGTCATTCTAACATGTAAGCAATTATAAAAATCGTGTTCTATAATATGAGAAAAAGCCCTCTTTTTGGTATTAGGGCTGCTGAGAATATCCAAAATAACTGTGATGTCCATCATCATTACTATAATTTTATACACATATAAAATTATATATACATGTATAAAATCTTTGTAAAGTCATCAAATGAGATGATGAAAATAATCAGTGGTTTAGAATAACTGTGAAAAATAACTTCCAAAGTGTATTAACGATAAGAGAATCAATAGCACAGATATCTATGAGTTAAATTAAAAAGAAAAATTAACAGGGGAAAAAAGGCAAACAGCTTTTGTATTCCTGCAATTCAGGTGAGGTATCTTCATTTTCCTTGTATTTTTTTTTTTCTCATTAACTGTAGAAACCCATAGAAATAAGTCTCTGTGCAGTTCCAAATGTCCCCATTTCATTTCAGATAGTATTTCCAATAAGGGTACTGTTTTCTTGCAAAGAATATTACATCTCACTAATTGTCCTACAAATCCCATTCTTAATTAAAATCAAAATCTTCGTAACAACTTTACTATATAGCTTAAGAATATGTGATCTTCTTGTTTGTTTGGAGGACGATGCTCTGGGTGCACTTTCCCCCTTTCAAAAAGGAGCAGCCTGGTGAGAAAAATTTGCAGCAATCGATTTTGTTTGTGTGTGGCTGCAACCATAAAAACTCCCAAGCAATACTAAATAGTGCTTGTGGGGCACAGGTCTGGCAGTTCATGGGTACACAGTAAGTTTTATAATACTATTAATGCTAGACAGTAAGACAAGATATAATAATTCCAATTTCATCATCTGTCGCTGTTTTATACTAAATTGTGCACTCTATTATGAGTATGCTGGCTATAACATGGCATATTTAATTCTGCAGTTAGTCTCTGCTTTGTTACTTGTGCACAAATATAGCAAGTTTGCTTCTCAAATGCCATGTCCCAGCCCTCTACGAACAACAACAAAAAATTAAATACAAACTAAGTTTGAATAACAGTAATGGTGGGAAAATCTATTCCAGGGTTCATTCTTTTTACAGGGAGTTGGCAAACCAGGAAGAATAGACTTTGTCATGTGCAAATATGGTGACCATAAATGGTGCTAGAGGCTTTTCCATTGTCCTCTGAGTTTGCCATGAGAGAAAGCGGGTGAGAGAAAGAAAGACACGTTTGATAGAGTTGTGAAGAATGTTTGAATGGCTATTGGGTGTTGAGCATTGTCTTGCAGTGACCTCAATTCGGTACAGTAGAGACCCTTGAAAGCACTGTCTGAAGTCACAATACCACTATTCTCCTCCATTTACTAAAAGGGATTAGTTAAAAGGGTGACGTTCCGTGCAGAGAGTTCCAAGTATTCCATGAAACAAAAGGCTCTGAAATGTTTTTGAAGTTATTTTTAATTGAGTTGAACTAATTTAATAAAGGTCCTAAGGAGGAAAAAAAAATAAAGGAATGTGATTGTTTTATGATTCCTCACAGATGGAATGGACATTTATAGCATACTTTTCCTTTAGTGTTCCAGAGAACAGTAGCTCCATTTACAGCTACTGTTAGCAATTTAAAACTGCTCCAAAATGAAGTCTTTCAAGAAGTTGACAGCTTATAAATAAATCTGTCTGATAAAATTGAACATAAACTGCATCTGTGGTTAGTTTGCCAAAATTAATTCTACATTTAATTAGAGATAGCAGTCAAACATATTTAATAAAAAACAGTCTTGGAGAGTAAATCAAATGAAGTCAGATTTTAGCAGACGTTTTGCTTTTTTTTTTTGTGAGGAGTGATGAAATGACCTCACCTCTCCTATTCCCAGTTATATGGCAACTCTGTAGAGTTATGGGGAAGCCAATGAGTTCATGCTGTTTGGAAAGGTTCCTTGCTCAGCTTAGGGTAAAGAGAGAAAACGATCATTTTGTGATTTTGCTTGATTCCATCATTGGGCTATACTTTGATGCCATATGTATTAAACTAACAAGTTATTAAGCATATTACTGCTAATGATTACAGAGACTAAGCTAAGGTGATTCTAATATATATATATATATATTTATACACACACACACACACACACACACACACACACACACACACACAAGTTCATAGAATTGCCCTTAAACACTTTTTGCTTCCTTGGCAAACATTTTTTTAAATTAAAATTTAACCATTGCAATGAGATATGTTAAGATCATATATTAGATAACAATGCCTTTTCTTTCCCTACAAAGACTTCAAAAAATTAACTTTGCTTATCAAATATTTGTGCTCACTCTGCATGGTGTAAGCAGTATGGTATAGCTCTGGTGTCCTGGGGAAGATGCAGAAGCACACAGATCAGTGAGAATGCAGCAAACAATATCTTGGAACAAAAGTGACTTACAGTCCAAAGGGCAGAGAAACAGATCTTCAAACACTGGAAGTTTAAATACATAGTCCATAGTCCTATGTGAAGTCTGCAGACAATAGAAACTAGTATTAGCAATAACAGTTTCAAATATGTATAAAAATTGTATGGGTTATATGTACCTGCACTAATGCACACAAAAATTGATATTGATTAAATCAAATTTTATTTTGATCTTTTTAATGGTGTGATGTTACTTTCTAGTGGTATAGGAGGGTATAAAAAATAATACGGAGATACCATTGCTATAGATAGTTAAGATCAAATTTGGATTAAAAAATATTTTTTGATCTCCTCTATGTGCCTAGCATTGCAGTTCTAGAGATAGTTAATCTATACTAAACATTTTTCCAAAGTATCATCATATTTTGGTGTCATGTCATTATTCATATAATTTCTGACTAAAATACGCAGAGGTGTTTTTCAGTGACATAGCTTTTATGTGTCTTTTAGCTTTTTTGTCCTTTCAGAATTGTATTTTTATTTTACATACGTGAGTTTGCTTCCTAAGTTACTTTGTGAAAGTTTTGCTAAAATATTTTAGAATAGTAGGATGTAAAAGTGATATACCTTTATTCCTGTATTTAAACAATATGTCATTATTTTGAGGTTTGACCTGTGAGTCTTACATTACTTGTACTGTGAATAAGTAAAGCAGTAGAAAATATATGCAACACAAAAATTTCTATTCACTAATCACTTTTAAATCAATCATGGAGTAATTATGCTGTTTTAAAACACAGGTCAACTTAGATGCTAATGCATTATAGTTGTTTTGTCATTTATGAAAATACAGAGCAACTACAGACTATAAATAGAAAAAGGTATTTTAAAAATCAGTTTATTTCAAAAGGAAGACTTGACCAGTTCAATAATTTTTGTAAGGTCTTAATCATCAGTGAACATATCCCAAATGATTGACTGACCTCATTAACAATTTATATGTTTGAACTGATGAAACAATCATTTTAATCAATGGTCTCAAACTGGTATATATGTTTCAGTACCATTGGAGGACTGGGATATTATTAATGCAACTTTTTAGATAAAAACTAAATGACTATCTCTCTCCTTTAACAAAAATATAAATAAATAAAATATCTTCCTTAATATAGGAAATATATAAAAATACAACATTTTTTGATTCCCATGTCATGCAGTTTTGTAGATCCTTGGAAAATAACTCCCCCCTCCCCAATTTCATTAACAACTTTGTTATCATTTATAAAATGAATAGCTTCAGAAATACGGGTTAACAGTTACATGATTCCTGTGGTGGTGTTAGAAAACCTCTTCCAGGAGTTGATTTTATCTTGGGCAAATCACTTAATCTCACTGGATCAAGGTTTCTTCATCTTCAAAGTGAAAATATTGGCTAAATTCTTATGTAGCTTCTTTGTCTTTAATTCCATGTAGAGCTTTGTTTTTCTCTGCTTTTTCTCTAATTTCAGATAGATGCCATGTATTTTCATCATTTTGGCTGGCTTCATGAGGTGACATTGACCAGACCGAAACTAACGGAAGGGGAGACATAGTCTGTAACCAACACTGTTCATTTTTGCTTTATCATCAGGTGTAGAATATTAATGACGATTAGAGAAGTAGGTCAGTTGATGCTCCCAAGCCATTTGGTGCAGAGATGCTAAGTCACAGTAACTATATTTTCATTTAAAAAAAAAAAAATCTACTCTGAGAGTAAAACTTGTCATCCTTTCATTGCTAATGAGATTGAGAGGTTTGGTTAAGAAATGCCTGAAAAGGTGCTCTACAAAGATATATATTCTAAAAGGCTAAGTAAGTAAACTTTTAAAAAGCCATGCAGTTCCTTGATATCAATACTTTTGGATGTATAAGTTTAGGACTTTATGGAGAGCACAGAGAAAATTGCTCTTAGGGGTCAGTGCTCCCACCTCACTTGAGGTTCTCACCGTCTGTCAGTGTATCATAGAATGCTCCTAAGTGGACTCCTTGCCTCCTGTCTCTTGTTTCACATCAATTATTTCATTGTTGATGCCAGTTATGGCTTGAAAAATGCAAATCTGGGTATGACATCTTCCTGATTAAAAACCTCTAATGACTTTCAGTTGCCTACTGGATATAATCTAAACACCTAGCCAGGTAAACAGGACCTTGATCTATCTAACCCCAATGCTGCTTTCCATCCTCCTCTTTATATAGTTAAGGTATCTCTTGTTTCAGATCCATTCTGGACGTGTGTCTTTCCATTTACAGCCTTCAAAACTATGGGTCATTTTTAAAAGGCAGAACAAACATCATCTCTTTGGTCAAGCTTTCCTTTTCTCAAGCACCTCTCTGATTTATCATTCTGTGTTTCTGTTTTTCTCTGTATCTCCCCTATTCCATATGGAGTGCTCCTTAGTCATCTTTCTTTTTCCTAATCAGTTTTTTAAAGTATACACCACCAAATGAGACATATATACTTAAGAATAAATAAATCAAAGGTAACTCTGTAAGACATTGAAATACAGCTGATAAAGATTTATGTTGTTGCCATGTTTTTTATGGAGGTCATGTCACCTATGTACATATTATAAATATTAAATTTATGCCTCTTTCCAATTATAATATGCCTATGCATTGTATTTCAATGAAAATGAATTATTCTTAAGTTTTTGCAAAGTCTATGTATTTAATGTAACATTCATAATTGCTGTGTATATGTTGTTAAGATTTTAAATTGCCATTTTGAAGCCAAACGTGAGATTTCAGTTTACATACATATATGTGTATATAAATGAAAATACCTTTAAAAGAGAAGTACCACCTTCCATAAATTAGTAATTTCTTTTAATTGCCTCAAATGTTTCCGTCTCGTGTGGATTTTTGAAGTTGTATGCAGCTTTGATGTTTTATTAATTATTTTCAAGGTGGCTGTCTTTCCAGAGCGAAGCATACATACTGATTTTGTGTGCGATGAAGACTGAAATTTCTCTCTTGGCACTGATACTTTTTGCAATCAGATCTAGAAGGGGTTTGATCGTTTTTGAGCAACTCTCCAACAGTTAACTGCTGGCTGCCAAAGTTCAATTTAGATAACTGAAGGGGAAGAGTTTAGAAATTTCACACATTAAATGTGTGATGGGAAAGACCCAATATAATGTATTAAAGATGCAGCCATTGGAAGGAAAACATGGAGTATCGTAAGAATTGTGTGCCAGTCTCCAAAGGTTTTCAGTCAGGTTTGGTTCAGAAAAGCCCTTGAATGTGTTGGAAGCAGATCTTGGAAGGGATTGTGTGGTGTGTCGGGGAAAGCACCAGAGTAAGTCTTGGTTACACATCGTCTGTAAAATCGACTGGGGTAGCATGACAAAACTTGGTCTGTGTAGTTTGCCACTGCCAATCTTCATGATTGATACAGATTGTTGGAGCCATATCTATCATATGGTGCTCCATATTGATTGTTAAAATCTGCAAAAATGAATTATTTGGAGTGTATTTTTTCCATATCATTGGCTAATTTTTCCTGTGTCAAAGAGTTTAAAAGCATTTGACCTTTGCTCTGAATTTGCGGTTGTCACCATGACTAGAGGGAAACCGTATCACCACTTCTTTATACATTATACTGGAATAATGATATTGTAATCGAATTCTTAAGGAACATAGCAGAGGAGAGAAGGTTCTCAGTAAGTCGGTTGTTTCTATTTTTAGGGATGGTTTAGATATTTTGTTTTTAAAATTGCCATGTAGACTTTAAGAGAATTAGAAGTCTCCTGCCAAATAAACTCTTTAGAAGAGCTTTCCATCTTACCCACTATTACCAAAAAAAGGAGAAAATGGCTTTGGATCTTTTTTAGTATTGGGATTCGTCCTATTTATCTATAGAATTCAAATGTGATCAACATGAATATGAAAATGCGCCAGACTTCTTCAAATTGGAAAGATTCTGCATGTTTGCAAGAGACGAGTGGCATAGAAGAGTTTCCTTTAAATCACCTATAATATCAGGATCGTTATAAAGTTAAGCAATCCAGAATGCAGGATTATACAGCTGGAATGAACCCACATAAGAATGAAAACAGATGGTATTATCATTCTATCCCAAGCACTGTGTGGATTTTTTTGGTCAGAGTCTGATTAAGGTTTCTGAAATTATTAAGTGGGTAGATAATAGAGAATAAGAAAATGAGAGCACAGAGGGCTTGCCAAGTCTTTAATGCTCCCTTAAAACTGCCTGCAGGTTCAACAGACTCATTCCTGGGTTTTGTGGGTTTACAGGGTCCCTCTCCAGAAAAGTTGTTTTGGGTGATGGTCACCATTTTAATTAAAGGAATATCAAACTATATGTTTAGAAAGATAATAATAAGCCACCCAAACCCAGATGCTAGATGCCACACATGTTGGAAAAGGGCTAAAGAAGAAGAAAATCCAAAAACAAAAAATCAAAACCCCAAACCCTCCCTTGTTCTACAAGCTGGATTTAAGTTAAGCCAGTGGGGATAAAGTCATGAGCATTTTCGTTTTCCATCTGCAGTCTTCCTTCTCCATTTCCTCACTCCCTTACACCATACCTGATTATCAGCTATTCTATTTCTTACTCTTCAGTGAACATTTGTGTTTTCTGAGTGTTTCCTTTGTATCACATTGGGCATCAGTATAATTCTACTTTGACCTCTTCAGCTCCTTAAAAAAAATATCGTGAATGAAACAGTTTAGCAAAAATCAAACAAATGCAACTCAAGCCATGAGATTCTATGATTACTTCCAGTTTTAGTCCAGCTGGGGAAGACTAAAACTTTATTTCAACCACTTTTATAAAAAAAATTGTGGTTCAGTCATGCCTTTAATTTTCTCAAAGAAAATAATAAAAGTTTCTCAAATTCAGGTGGACAGTTTTAGATTATGACTCCATTCTCCCATATATGTGTCCTCAGTTTTATAGTAACCACTTACAAAACTAGGTATCTTTTCCTTTGTTCCTACTATCCAGTCAACTCAGGTCATAGCCCTTTTATGTGAAATACAGAATTTTTAACAGTGACACTTGCCTCTCAAAAGAAAAATCTGACACATCTATTCTTGATTGTCCATTTAAGTCTTAAATGATCTGTTTCTAAATGCCAGTGATTATTAATGAAGTAAATAGTCTGTCGGATGGTGCTTCTATCATCAGTCACCTCCACAAATGTGTGTTGTTTTTACTTTCTCTCTGTCTCTTCATTCTTTCTGGAGTTATTTCTCCACTGATCTCCAGTAGCACATTGGGCACCTACCGACCTGGCAAGCTCATCTTTCAGTGTCGTATCATTTTGCCTTTTCATACTGTTCATGGGGTTCTCAAGGCAAAAATACCGAAGTGGTTTGCCATTCCTTCCTCCAATCGACCACATTTTGTCAAAATACAGCAAAGCCTGATGCTATAAACATCAGTACTGCATAGGAACCTGGAATGTTAGATCCATGAATCAAGGCAAATTGGAAGTGGTCAAACAGGAGATGGTAAGAGTTAACACTGACATTTTAGGAATCAGCTAAAATGGATTGGAATGGGTGAATTTAATTCGGATGACCATTATATCTACCACTGTGGGCAAGAATCCTTTAGAAGAAATGGAGTAGCCATCATAGTCAACAAAAGAGTCTGAAATACAGTACTTGGATGCAATGTCAAAAATGACAGAATAATCTCTGTTCGTTTCCAAGGCAAGCCATTCAATATCACAGTAATCCAAGTCTGTGCCCCAACTAGTAATGCTGAAGAAGTTGATGTTGAACTATTCTATGAAGACCTAGAAGACCTTCTAGAACTAACACCCCTAAAAGATGTCCTTTTCATTATAGGGGACTGGAATGCAAAAGTAGGAAGTCAAGAAGCACCTGGAATAACAGGCAAATTTGACCTTGGAGTACAGAATGAAGCAGGGCAAAGACTAATAGACTTCTGCCAAGGGAACACACTGGTCAGAGCAAAACAAACACCCTCTTCCAACAACACAAGAGAAGACCCTACGTATGGACATCCAAGATGGTCAACACCGAAATCAGATTAATTACATTCTTTGCAGCCAAAGAATCAGGAAAAACAACACTGGGAGCTGACTGTGGCTCAGATCATGAACACCTTATTGCTAAATTCAGACTTAAATTGAAGAAAATAGGGAAAACCAGTAGACCATTCAGGTATGACCTAAATCAAATCCCTTATTATTATGCAGTAGAAGGGAGAAATAAATTCAAGGGATTAAATCTGATAGACAGAGTGCCTGGTGAACTAAGGATGGAGGTTTATGACGTTGTACAGGAGACAGGGATCAAGACCATCCCGAAGAAAAAGAAATGCAAAAAGGCAGAATGATTGTCTGAGGAGGCCTTAAAAATAGCTGTGAAAAGAAGTGAAGTGAAAGGCAAAGTAGAAAAGGAAAGATATAACCATTTGATGAAGAGTTCCAAAGAATAGCATAGAGATATTAAAAAACCTTCCTCAGTGATCAGTGCTAAGAAACAGAGGAAAACAATAGAATGGGAAAGACTAGAGATATCTTTAAGAAAATTAGAGATTCCAAATGAGCATCTCATGCAGAGATGGGCTCAAAAAAGGACAGAAATGGTATGGACCTAACTGAAGCAGAAGATATTAAGAAGAGGTGGCAAGAATACACAGAAGAACTGTATGAAAAAGATATTCCTGACCCAGATAATCACGGTGTGATCACTCGCCTAGAGCCAAACATTCTGGAATGCAAAGTCAAGTGGGCCTTAGAAAGCATCACTATGACCAAAGCTAGTGGGGGTAATGGAATTCCAATTGAGCTGTTTCCAATCCTGAAAGATGATGTTGAGAAGTGATACACTCAATATGCCAGCACATGTGGAAAACTCAGCAGTGGCCACAGAACTGGAAAAGGTCAGTTTTCATTCCAGTCCCTAAGAAAGGCAATGCCAAAGAATGCTCGGACTACCACACAATTGCACTCATCTCACATGCTAGTAAAGTAATGCTCAACATTTTTCAAGCCAGACTTCAACAGTACCTGAACTGTGAACTTCCAGATGTTCAAGCTGGTTTTAGGAAATGCAGAGGAACCAGAGATCAAATTGCCAACATCTGTTGGATCATTGCAAAAGCAGGAGAGTTCCAGAAAATCATCTATTTCTGCTTTATTGACTGTGCCAAAGAATTTGACTGTGTGGATCACCACAAACTGTGGAAAATTCTGAAAGAGATGGGAATACCAGACCATCTGACCTGCCTCTTGAGAAATCTGTATACAGATCAGGAAGCAACAGTTAGAACTGGACATGGAACAACAGACTGGTTCCAAATAGGGTAAGGAGTACATCAAAGCTGTATATTGTCACCCTGCTTATTTAAGTTATATGTAGAGCTGGGCTGGAAGAAGCACAAGGTGGAATCAAAATTGCCGGGAGAAATATCAGTAACTTCAGATATGCAGATGACACCACCCTCATGGCAGAAAGCGAAGAAGACCTAAAGAGGCTCTTGATGAAAATGAAAGAGGACAGTGAAAAAGTTGGCTTAAAACTCAACATTCAGAAAACTAAAATCATGGTGTCTGGTCCCATTACTTCATGGGAAATAGATGGGGAAACAGTAGAAACAGTCCCAGAACTTATTTTTTTGGGCTCCCAGAATCACTGCAGATGCTGACTGCAGCCATAAAATTAAAAGACGCTTACTCCTTCAAACAAAAGTTATGACCAACCTAGACAGTGTGTTAAAAAGCAGAGACATTACTTTGCCAACAAAGGTCCATCTAGTCAAGGCTATGGTTTTTCCAGTAGTCATGTATGGATGTGAGAGTTGGACTATGATGAAAGCTGAGCACTGAAGAACTGATGCTTTTGAACTGTGGTGTCGGAGAAGACTCTTTAGAGTCCCTTGGACTGCAAAGAGATCCAACCAGTCTATCCTAGAGGAAATCAGTCCTGAATATTCATTGGAACGACTGATGATGAAGCTGAAACTCCAATACTTTGGCCACCTGATGGAAAGAATGGAGTCATTTGAAAAGACCCTGCTGCTGGGAAAGGTTGAAGATGGAGGAGATGTGGATGACAGAGGATGAGATGGTTGGATGGCATCACAGACTCAATAGACATGAGTTTGAGAAAATTCCAAGAGTTGGTGACAGGGAGGCCTGGTGTGCTGCAGTCCCTTGGGTCTCAAAGAGTGGAACATAACTGAGTGACCAAACTGAACTGAAATATCCTATTAGCAGGAAAACAGAAGATTTATGTTGAAGGGTAAAAAAAAATGCAATCTAAAGGGCAGAGACCAAATTTCTCGATCATACTATAGTCATAGTTAAGATTTCAACATAGGGTACAAAACTTTTGAGAGAATTGTGATAAAAGTCTCAGATAAATTGTGAAAGCTAATTCAAGTGTGGTTTGGAAGGATTTGGGATTTTCTTTTACAGGTAAAAATTTTGTTCATATGAAAAAAAATAAGACTGCTTAAATTGAGCTTTATTTGGTAATTTACAGAAATAAACATTGAGCATGACACCAGGTTTGTGTGGGAGTAAGGTAAATTTGGGCTCAATGACTGATGTAATGTTTGAGTATAAACATTAGATTCCATATTGCAACTGTCTGTCACTACTCTTGTCATTAATCAAATAGGTTCTAAGATGTACAACAATGTTTAACTGTATTTAATATTGTTAGTTTTTATAATCACTGCTGTAGCTATCCAGGTGCAGATGGTAGCTTCTTTTTTTTCTTCCTGATTTAAGATTGTGAGATCATCCACTGTCTTTCTATAGAATTAGAATCAGATATACAGATTGGATTTGATCTGTGGAGTTTGGTATCATCTACGATCTAGTGGAGATGTAGAATTTAAAAACTGTTTGCAGATGGTGATTGCAGCCATGAAATTAGAAGATGCTTATTCCTTGGAAGGAAAGTTATGACCAACCTAGATAGCATATTCAAAAGAGACATTACTTTGCCAACAAAGGTCCATCTAGTCAAGGCTATGGTTTTTCTAGTGGTCATGTATGGATGTGAGAGTTGGACTATGAAGAATGCTGAGCACTGAAGAATTGATGCTTTTGAACTGTGGTATTGGAGAAGACTCTTGAGAGTCCCTTGGACTACAAGGAGATCCAACCAGTCCATTCTAAAGGAGATCAGTCCTGGGTGTTCTTTGGAAGGAATGATGCTAAAGTTGAAACTCCAATACTTGGGCCACCTCTTGCAAAGAGTTGACGCATTGGAAAAGACTCTGATGCTGGGAGGGATTGGGGGCAGCAGGAGAAGGGGACGACAAAGGATGAGATAGCTGGATGGCATCACCAACTCGATGGACATGAGTCTGAGTGAACTCCGGGAGCTGGTGATGGACAAGGAGGCCTGGCATGCTGCAATTCATGAGGTCCCAAAGAGTCGGACATGACTGAGCAACTGAACTGAACTGAACTAAAAATGTTGAGAGAAGAGGAGACAAATTCATGTGATTTTTGTGTGTAGCCTGATGATAGATCAAGCACACCTATAATCTCATTAGTAAATATCTATGATCTTACAAGTAAAAAGTGGATTTGGGGGGAAAAATGGAGGCAGTTAGTTAAGTGAACTTATTCTATATTTGTCTACATTGAACTTTGATAGAAACAAAGATAGTTATGTATTGAGTGCAAACTAATATATATTCAGCATCTTTATAGTAAATGGTGGTGGTTTAGTTGCTCAGTTGTGTCTGACTCTTTGTGACTCCATGGCCTATAGCCCACCAGGCTCCTCTTTCCGTGGGATTTTGAAGGAATAATACTGGAGTGGGCTGCCATTTTCTTCTTCAGGGAATCTTCCCAACCCAGGGTTTGAATAACCCAGGTCTTCTTCATTGCAGGTGATTTCTTTACCCTCTGAGATACCAGGGAAGCCCCTTAGTAGTGTTTAATTTCCAGTGAACCAAATTTACTTTAAATCTCATGGATTAAAGACTTAAACTATCTTTTAAAGACAAGATATTTCTTAAATTTCCATGCTAACACCATTGTAACTGGTACACTCTTTAAGAGTCATGTTATAAGGGACTACTTAGAAAAAATGAAATACATAGGCTGGTCAAAAAAGGTAACTTGTTAGACTACTATGATATTGTTAGAAATTAATGAAGAAGTTGTCTGATAAA
The DNA here is from genome assembly GCA_006410615.1 of Neotragus moschatus. Taxonomy (NCBI): domain Eukaryota; kingdom Metazoa; phylum Chordata; class Mammalia; order Artiodactyla; family Bovidae; genus Neotragus; species Neotragus moschatus. Next base: position 589,943 of record SJYA01001027.1, read on the forward strand.
TTTGTCAAGAAGTTTCCTCTATGTTCAAGTTTATTATTTTGCCTATCAAATAGTCAAAAGCGGAGAGCAAAAATAAAGTAGAAAGGCAATAAATAATTTTTTAAAATTGTCTTTATGCATGGTTTACAAAACCAATTGTTTAAATTCATTGTGTGTGTATTTTTCTTTTAAGAATATATCAGAAGTGTGCAATCGGAGCACTTTCTAGGCAACAGATCTAAATTTGAATCATTATTGAAAAATTCTGTTTTCTAATATAGATGTTCATTTGAAAATGATAGATGGTCCTTCAGAAATCCAGAAGTGTTTTCATAGATTCTCATGCCTAGTTGGCAGTTTTATTGAAAATGGCTGTAAATCAGGAAAGAGAGCTGAAAACACATTTCATGTCCTCTTTAAAGAAACTGTAAGTTATTGTTGCAGAAAGTGAAGAGGCCATTTTTATAGAAGATAGCAAGATAAGATGTTGAAATGGATAGAAAAAAAAGAAAAAGACATGTTTCAAAGAAGTACCTCCAAGAGTTACTGGTTAGTTACAGTATATATGGGAGGGATATGGAAGATAAAAATTAAAGTTGTCTATGAAGTCCAAAGTGTAAATGAGCTTTAGCCCATTTACATGTGCTTCTTCTTCTTCTTTTTTTTTCTTTCTTTTTTGGTGATGGTGATGGTGTGCTTCTTTGACAAGATGTTTATTCACTAGAAAAATGAATTTGAGCTCATATAGTGTAAGAACCAGGTGAACTCCCATTCTCCAAATGCATCTGTTATTTGCTTCTTCCAGAATAAATATCACAATTCTGGATGAACAACAGCTGGAAGGCTTGCATGCAGTTCCATTCCTCATGGGTTCACAGGATGAAATCACTTGTGCATCACTGACAGTTTCAAATGGAGAAGAAAAGTACATTCCATCATGATATGCCACAGAAAAATCTTTTTAAAAAACTATATTTTCCATTTTTGAGCTGTACACGTTAGTATAGTGAATGAGTTGAAAGACGTTATCTTACACCCCAACATTCTCTAAGACTTATTTATGCTTTGTTTTTTTTTTTTAGTAATCTTCGAAATTAATGTGTCCTAAGTACCAAAGTCTAGTTCGACAATGCATTCAAAGTAGAAGCTGTTTGATCATTGTATTGCTAATATTTGTATGCGTATCTTTTAAAGCATGTAAAATTTAATATTAATGTTTCATTTTATTTTACTTGTTCAGGTGAGGAGTAGGTTTTCTTTGGCAATGTCTCACTGAGTAGTGGGTGAAACAGTGCGAACAGACAAAAATCCTGGCCTAGGAGTTCGTGGCTGTGGCCATACTTAATGCCACTAAGGAGATTTGTGGCCCTGGTCAAGCCTCTCATCCCTTGTGCACACTTCCTCTTTGGTCAAATGAAGGGTTAACTTTGGATGATTTTCTTTTCAAACCTGTGAGCCTGCTGCTGCTACTGCTGCTAAGTCACTTTAGTCGTGTCTGACTCTGTGTGACCCCAGAAATGGCAGCCCACCAGGCTCCCCCGTCCCTGGGATTCTCCAGGCAAGAACACTGGAGTGGGTTGCCATTTCCTTCTCCAATGTATAAAAGTGAAAAGTGAAAGTGAAGTCGCTCAGTCGTGTCCAACTCTTCGCCACCCCATAGACTGCAGCCCACCAGGCTCCTCCGTCTGTGGGATTTTCCAGGCAAGAGTACTGGAGTGGGGTGCCATTGCCTGCAGTGTCTTCTAAATAGGTCTCAAGTTTCTTGATATTTGCTGCCATCATTGTTCTCATGTATTTCTGACTTTCACTATAGATGCTACCAGTTCCATAAATTTTGGTGGTTTAGTATATTTAATGATTTATCATGTAAATCTTTTATATGGCAGTCTGTTTTTTCATTCAGGAACATACATTAGTTGTCACTGCTCTTGACACCTTTGATAAACTTATCAGATTTAGTTGCAAACATATTTAGAAACCATGCCATGTACTTGTTTCACAACTGAAGAAATAGAACATAGCTAACACATTAATGGGAACAGAGAAACCTGAATTCCAGGCCAAAGTTTAACATTATGTGTTTCAGTGCATTCATCTCTAAAATAAGGGGAAGAGGGAATTCTTTGGTGGTCCAGTGGTTAAGACTTTGCCTTCCAATGCAGGGAGTGAGAGTTAGATTCCTGTTTGGGAAGGTAAAATCCACATGCTTTGTGGTCCAAAACCCCCAAACATAGAACATAAACAATATTGTAACATATTCAATGAAAACTGTTAGAAAATGGTCCCCATAAAATAAGGGGATGAGACTAAGCAGTGTCTAAGATTTCATCTGACACTTAGGTTCTGTCATTTTTTTCCTATAAATGTTATCATCAAAGTGATAAACACATTTGCTTAGCATTTTCCTAGCCTACTCTTTCTCAAGCATTTTTAATCCTCTTTTAATTCAGTGACGTAACACACATTTATTGACCAGTTACTGTAAACTAAGCACTCGGAGTCAGAAAGTACAAGATTTGAATACAGTTATTACTTAAAAGTGGGCAAATCTTCTCACCTTCTTGAGCCATCTGCAAAATGAAGATAGCAATAGCTGCCTTACAGTGTTGATAAGAGGATTAAATAAGGCAATAAAGTCAATAGCCCAGTTCCTGCCAAATAGAATGGGATTGATATTCTTATTAACAGTGTCTTATGCTATGCATTTAATTTTAAACCATTAATCACAGGGCATATTTAATGGTCTATACAATATAAATATAGTAGAACATCACTTGAGTGTAATGGATTTAGAATTTCAGATGCAATCTTATGTTGATTGAGTTTCTTATCCTTTCTTTTGGAAACCTGGTACCGAAATACTTGTCTCCTCTTGTACTTAGGATTAACGGAGGTTAAAATGAGATAAGGCAAGAAAATTTGCAATATAGTATTTGGCATGTAACACTTGAAGATGTTTGTTTTAGGCAAAACTTCCCAGGTAGCTCAGGCAGTAAAGAATCTGCCTACGATGCTGGGGACACGGGTTTGACCCCTAGACCAGGAAGATCCCTTGGAGAAGGAAAATGGCTAACTACTCTAGTATTCTTGCCTGGGAAATCCCATGGAAAGGGGAGCCTGGTGGGCTACAGGCCCTGGGGTCACAAAGAGTCAGACACAACTGAACGACTAACACAACAACTACTACCTGTGGCAATTAGGCAAAATTAGTCTAGTTTTGCTCTAGAGAAAATTTATCCATGTATTCATTACCTGTGATGGAGAATTGACTTGAGAATGAGTGGAAATAAACCATCTGGGGCAACAGAAATACGTTATCTCTTAACCTGAATGTTATTACATAGATAAGTACATAGGTAAAAATTCTTTTAGCTGTATTAAGACATTTCGTTGTACTGAATGTAAATTATACCTAAAAATATTCATTTTATCCCAACACATAAATGTTACATTATATTTTATAGCTAGGAAATTATCAGTTAATAATAATGTTTTTCTAATGCCATAGCTAAAATATTACTCTCACACAATACTTTTTTCAACAATACATAAAAGTGAAAAAGAGCACCATGATTCCTAGAAGCCCCTGGTGCCTGAAAGTTGTTGGAGGAAGACTCAGCGGTTCTATGTATTTCACCACCCAATTGTTTCAATTTGGCACATCATATTTTAGGATATTTATTGCCTGCTTACTTCTCAAATCTGTTCTTTCCCCAGTGCAGACAAAACCGTACATCATGGAGTATTATTCTTATGAGGGCCTGGTCGAAAGGACCTGATCAGTCCTCTGGCCTCTTTCTTCATGTATTTATCTGAGATGAGGACTAACTTATGACTTCTTCCAATCAGGCTTTATTTAGGATCGGGTCTGTAGGATGGAGTGGAAATGACGGGGGCGAGAGCGGAAGCGAAGCACAAATATATACATACAGTGTGTGAAAATAAAGAAAGGCATCTTTTGTTACAGCTGGTTGCAAAAGAAGTTTCTGCTTGCATGGCTGAAGATGGTGTGAGATTAGCGGGGTTGTAGCGTTGTCAGGACAAAGACAGGCTGTGTGAGAGGGATCAGTGTGTTTGTTCAGCAGAGCTTTCTCTCCAGTTGTTGACAGATTTAACTGGTGTAATGTCAGGCCTGGCTAACTCCTCCCCATGATTGTCAAGAGGCAGTCTTTGCAGTAGTAAATGGCCATGTGGAGTATACCATGAATTCCCTATTTGTGTAGTAGCTGTAGCTTAGGGTGGAGATTTAATATTGAATGGACTCCAGATTGTCTAAATTGCAATCACAGTGTTTATTTAAATAGCCTATGGGGACCATTAAAGCATTTTAACTTTTGCTCCTATGTTTCTCATGTTATGAAATCTTGAAGCACATGGGGGAGAAAAGGAAAATCCAGCCTTGTAAAAGCATTAGGATGCTAAAAGTTCTCCCTGCTGCCAAAAATGCTTCAAGAGGTTCAGTTCTCTGAGCTCACATGTAATGTGATGGATGGGATCCTGCTGTGGTCCCTAACTAGGGGATTTTCCTTATGTAGATACACTCATCTGTCACAGTGTAACCACTACGGTCTCACCTCGAGATCCTTCCCAGTATCTGATCTCCACTTAGGTCTGTCCTGATTAAAGTTAGTTGTTACAGTGCTGCAGCTCGAAAACTGTGCAAAACTCTTTTAATCACATGAAAACGGAAAGTCACCCAGTTGTGTCTGACTCTTCTCAACACCATGAGCTATAGCTCACAAGGCTCCTCTGTCCATGGAATTCTCCAGGCAAGAATGCTGGAATGGGTAGCAATTCCCTGCTCCAGGGGACCTCCCTGACTCAGGGATCTAACTTGGGTCTCCTGCGTTGCAGGCAGATTCTTTACCATTTGAGCCATCAGGGAAGCCCCTCATGTAAAATTAAAAGCTTAATAATTTCATGGCAACTATGTGATTAAAAAATTATTAAGCTTTTAACTAACCCGAGTTCGGTCCCTGGCTCGGGAAGATCCCCTGGAACAAGGAATTAGAACCCACTCCAGTATTCTTGCCTAGAGAATTCCATGGACAGAGGAGCCTGGCGGCCTATGGTCTTGGGGTTGCAGACTCAGACATGATGGAGCAACTAGCAATTTCACTTTTTCACTTTTCCGTAGAGAAGAGCTATGTCTTTTATTCTTCTGGGAAATCCAGGGTGAAGGTGAAACTCCCTTTGGTGTGTGAGGCCATGGACTTGCCATGCAGAAGAAACATGTCCATCTGTTTCTAAAGCAGGACTTTGGAACAGAGAGCATGACTTTAGTTTCCATGCTGTGATTTAAACACAGCACAATTAAAAACACTTCACAGTCATTGTCAAAGGGCTCACAGAAAGGTCTACAGTCAGTTCCCTTCTTTAGGAAGATTTTTCTATTCTTCTGAAGCTCCAAAAGCTGGAGTGGATTTGAAGATACTAAGTATTATTTTCTGATTACGGCAGCAGTCTGGTCCAAGAGATCTTTCTGAATTACTGAGCTCAACTTTCAACTTAAGAAAAATCCGTACTAAGTTTCTAAGGCTGTGCTAACTGCTTGGAGAAGGCAATGGCAACCCACTCCAGTACTCTTGCCTGGAAAATCCCATGGACAGAGGAGCTTGGTTGGCTGCAGTCCATGGGGTCGCTAAGAGTAGGGCACAACTGAGAGACTTCCCTTTCACTTTTCACTATCATGCATTGGAGAAGGAAATGGCATCCCATTCCAGTGTTCTTGCCTGGAGAATCCCAGGGACAGGGGAGCCTGGTGGGCTACCGTCTATGGGGTCGCACAGAGTCAGACATGACTGAAGCGACTTAGCAGCAGTAGCAGCAGCAGCTAACTGCTTGGGGGTGTGTTGAAATTGGTTTCTATTATCGAGGCTCCAACTCTAGGTGAGAGGACAAGGCCTACCTCACTCGACTAGTTCAGGGCTCTCTCAGGGCTCACTAGGCCAGCCCCTCTGCATCGTTTTGCCTTGTGTTTGTAGTGTGATAACAATACCTATCTCAGAAATAAACTGGCGGTTAAGGTGCTAATGTATATGCAAGGCTTTGGCCTTTCTTGAAATAAAAATACTATAGGAGTAGTTTTGCCAAGGGCATGAGAAAATCAGCAGTAGCATTTGGCAGCTAGGCAGTGGCCATTTAACTTGACTCAGATCATGCACAATTGAAAGTTCTTTTTCATCACAAGTTTTCTGAAATATCTTTTTATGTATCCTCTTGATGTATAACTACAGGGTTAATTACTTCCAAATACATCATAATGTAGGAGTAGACATTTTCCTAATATTCTTTACATTGTTCTTTATTCCACACTAGAATAAAAAGTCCCAGATTTCTTTTGATTCAGTGTTCCAAATACTTGGAACAATGTTATCGGTATTCCCCACTGGCCTGTTGTATACTTGCCTCTCATCTCTCATTCTTTTTTTTGGAAACATTGTTGACAAAATCCATAAATTTTAGAGAAGCCCCTTTTTACCTACTATTTTCCCTTTCTTGTCACAATAAACTTTTTTTTTTTAAGAATTGATCCATAGCTTATTTATTCTCACTTTTAGTTTCCTCTTGCTTTTAACTACCTCTTCTTCACCCTATCTCCTCTCTCATTCTTTCCTAATTGTGTAAGTGCTGTGAACTATCCAAAGAAAATAAAAGCTGTATACAGGGGAGTGAAGAGAATGTTTAATCCATAAAACTGGTGATCAGTCTCAGAATAACAAGAAGCTGACCATACATCTCATACTAGAGGGTGATATGTGCTTCTTGGGTGGCACTAATGGTAAAGAACTCACCTGTCAAAACAGGAGACTTAAGAAACTGGAGTTCAGTCCCTGGGTTGGGAAGATTCCCTAGAGAAGGGCATGGTAACCCACTCCAGTATTCTTGCCTGGAGATTCCCATGGACAGAGGAGCCTGGAGGGCTGCACATCCATAGGGTTGTGAAGAGTTGAGCATGACTTAGCACAGAGAGCGATACAGTATATATGACTAATTAGAAGAATCTCTGTTTTAAGAGTTGTACTAGATAAGAGTACATATCTTTCTTTTATCTGATATTCTTCAAATTTCCAGGGATATTTTTTCTAGGACTATCATCCTACAAAAAGGATATTTTAACTTAATATACTGTTGAATAGCACTGGAGTTTGGGACTAGAGGGGACTCAGAATTATTTTATTTTTCTGCAGCAAACTCTTGGTACTAATACTGTTGATGGTTGTTTTTTACTATATTACATTTTGCTGAGCCTGGGGACTGCTTTTGGAAGGTTTAGAAGTATCCAGGGAGGCGCCTGCCACTTTGATTATTCATACCCAGCTCTTTATTTTTATTTGAGACATAAAATAAAAACACACCCTGGCTTCTGCTCAACCTCAACTGGCGTTCTTTTAAAAAACAAACCCCAAACTGACCAAATGGCAGCAGTACAAGTTTTTCTGAGAGTGACTCATCATTCATGTCAATCAGAGTTCATTTATGGAAGCATTAAATTCTAGTGCCGGCCAGGCCACCTTTAGCCAAGTTAAAATGGGTTGGGATTTGGTAGGCTTGGAACAGAGGACCGAAAGGAAAACCAGAGTGATGCTATGACTCAGAAAGTGACTCTTTTCCTTCTGAATCAGAACCGAGCCACTGGTAGAATCAGTTCTCTCGGGAAGATGGCAACCTTCAGGTGAAAGGTTAAATGGAATCTCTGACCACCTATGTTCATCTTGTTGTTGGTTTCAACTCTGTGCCATTTTGGATAATTGCCTACTCTTCACCTTTTCCCCCATTGCTTAGTTGCAAATAAGAGTAATTTTTTCCTTTCTGTGTGCCTTAAGACATTTTTAAGGGTGACTGTGAACTTTTAACCACTGGTACGTTTTATACCAAAGGTGGTTTTGTTTCTGTGTTGTTTTAACTGATTTCTGCAAAAAAGTACCACAGTTTTGCCACTCTGCTCTTCTGATAAACACTGAAAAATGTTTCGGTAGATACTGTCTGGAATTTGCTGCTTATCCTATTTACCTACAAACAACCTCAGTTCTAGTTTTCACACTTTTTTGTTCATTCTTTTTCTTAGTATTTCTCAGTTCAGTTCAGTCGCTCAGTCATGTCCCACTCTTTGTGACCTCATGGACTGCAACATGCCAGGCTTCCCTGTCTGTCACCAACTCCTGGAGCCTGCTCAAACTCATGTCCATCGAGTTGGTGATACCATCCAATCCAACCAACTCATCCTCTGTCATCCCTTTCTCCTCCTACCTTCAATTTTTCCCAGCATCAGGGTCTTTTTCCAGTGAGTCAGTTTTTCATATCAGGTGGCCAAAGTATTGGAGCTTCAGCTTCAGCATCAGTCCTTCCAATGAATATTCAGGACTGATCTCCTTTAGGATGGACTGGTCTCCTGGCAGTACAAGAGACTGTTGAGAGTCTTCTCTGATACCACAGTTCAAAAGCATCAATTCTTTGGCTCTCAGCTTTCTTTGTGGTTCAACTTTCACATCCATCCATGACTACTGGAAAAACCATAGCTTTGACTAGATGGACCTTTGTATTTTTCTCNCTCCTGGCAGTACAAGAGACTGTTGAGAGTCTTCTCTGATACCACAGTTCAAAAGCATCAATTCTTTGGCTCTCAGCTTTCTTTGTGGTTCAACTTTCACATCCATCCATGACTACTGGAAAAACCATAGCTTTGACTAGATGGACCTTTGTATTTTTCTCTATTTTACTTCCAAAATGACTTTACAGGGATAATTGGTTTAGAAAGCACTTACCGATCATCTATTATGTGTGTCTACTTCATCTTTTTTTTTCACTGTGTCTTTATCAGAAGCTCTTGGATTGACCAAAAATTTGTTTGGGTTTTTCCATAATATAAAGGAAAACTGGAACGAACTTTTTGGCCAACCTAAAATTTAGACTGTTTTTACTTCCATACTAGATTGATTTCTTTGTTGTGTTCAGTTGCTAAGTCATGTCTGACTCTTTGTGACCTCATGGACTGTAGCCTGCCAGGCTACTCTGTCTTCCACTGTGTCCCAGGGTTTGCTCAAATTTATGTCCATTGAGTTGGTGATGCTACCTAACCATTTGATCCTCTGCCACCTCCTCCTTTATTAAATTAATTTAGTAGATTGATTTCTACTTCATGCCATCTGAAAGTTCAGGATTTTATTAAATCTTCCCAATACCTACATTGGTCAAACTGTTATTTTTTTTTCCCCCTGTATTGACTCTTTTTAGTCAACAAGATCAAACTTTAAGAACACTCTACATTTCTCAGTCCTCCATATCAACTGATAATCAGGAGAGGGTTTATACCTTTTTGACAAATTTATATGGTTGGTTTATTACAGAATTACCTGACCTGCCTCTTGAGTAATCTGTATGCAGGTCAGGAAGCAACAGTTAGACCTGGACATGGAACAACAGACTGGTTCCAAGTAGGAAAAGGAGTACATCAAGGCTGTATATTGTCACCCTGCTTATTTAACTTATATGCAGAGTACATCATGAGAAATGCTGGACTGGAAGAAACACAAGGTGGAANAGTCTGAGTGAACTCCGAGAGTTGGTGATGGACAGGGAGGCTTGGCGTGCTGTGATTCATGGGGTCGCAAAGAGTCAGAGATGACTGAGCGACTGAACTGAACTACAGAATTATGACTATTTTAATCCCCAGGACATTTGTTCATTCTGTATTTATTCTTTTAATTCACAGTTCTTGAAATCCTATTATGTATCTTTAGGTTATAAGTTCCTTGAGGTATTATAATACTTTTGGAAGGAAAAAATAAAGGAATGCATGGATTGATAAGCATAGCCCCTTCTTAGGAGCAAAGCTCCTTTATAGTAAAGTTGACTATGTCCTCATCCTCCTCCAAATTAATTCAGGATTCATGTGGTTTTGTAATTATAGGTACTGAGCCTTTGTGTTGTTGGCAAAGGAGAGACGGAAAAGGTAAGGATTGATGCTCCGTGGAAATCAAGGGCCTGGGACTGAGGTGAGGAGATGAGAAGGTTGACAGTGGTAATTGCGGGCAACTGACAATTTAAAGTCATGGACTTTGGCATTGAACCTATTTAGTGATTAATCATTTTGGAGGTATCTGTCCCCAGTCTTTATCTTACTAGCTTGAATATTCTCAAATCTATCATCACGCGTCCCAAGAGTTGATTAGAAGCAAATGGCTTGCCTGTGGAAACTGGACTTCTGATCTTTGATTAGCAACATCATCACTAGCACACAACATCCATATGGCTCTTGCCTTTTTTGTGTCATTGTATTTGATACCTGCAACTAGTTAGTTCCTCTTCCTTCATCTTCAAGGGGTTGGAAGACACTGAGTAATCAGACCTGGAGTCCAGAACAAGCAGCTAGTCAAGATCAGGTTCTTGAATTTAATCTCTCCATCAATCCATTGTCATAATTACGGTAACTGCACACGAATCTGACCATTGCATACCCTCTAATCCCCAAACTATTATACCCTTTTGTCCCTCATTGCAAAGCAAATTGCCATTCTTCATCAGCGAGGCTTTTCTATGCAACTGGGTTTAATTTTAAAATTAAAGCATTTGGAAATTAAGGATAATTACCTTCCAGTTTTCATTTTCAACCTCAGCTTAAAAATTAGTATCTCAGAGGAATGTGTATGAAAGCTCTTTAGCTAATAGCCTATATTTGTGCCCTGTGTCCCTACACTCTTCTGATAAAGAGAACTTAGTCTATAAACTCTGTCATGTGAACACATCCTTATGTATTAACAGGCATATTTTAAGAGTGCAACCCTTCTGAGATGTGAGTTCTTGAGTCATGAGTAAGTCATGAACCCTGAGGAAGTTCATATATATATGTGTCTATACACATATTCATTGTTCTATATAACAAATATTTATTGAGCACACTCTTTTTGAGTCCAAGGTACAGTAGAGAGCAAAGTGAGGTCCAGAACCATAGGAAGACAAAGACAATAACCTTGTAATGTTTTAAGGAAAAATCAAGCACATTTAATTTTACTATGGATGCAAAATTATATTATCTTACACTTGTTATTACTATAAATTTTTAAGGATTTCTCATTGTTTTAATGTTATGCTTTTATGTATTTAAAAGCAGTTTGTAAGCTATAAAAAGCTGGATATATAAAACATATGAGTTAAGAGCACACAACTTTCATTGGAACTGATCTTGTGCCATAGCTACTGGATTTTCAAAAGTAAATTTAAAACATACTATCCCAGTGTATACAAGTTATCTCAAGTGCTTGAAATATTGCATTGCAATCTCTTTGGATGAGGTTTGGGAGCCTGTAATTTTAACAAACTAGCCAGCTATAGTGCTGGCTGTGGAAGGACCACACTTTGAAAAATGCCATATTAGAGAGTTTATCAGAGAGGGGCTTGGAAGGGCCCCTCTGAGAATTGAACGCATCTCTCTTGTTGGTGCCTCCAACTCAGCAGCTGACATTGGTGATGAATTCAGTTTTTTTTTAGGCCATCCCTGTGCTAGGTACAAGCACTAGGTAGAGATAAGTAAGTCATGGACCCCGAGCTCAATGATTTCACACTTTATATACAGCATCCTAGACTTCTCTGCCATTTTATAACTAGTTGTCATGCTATCCTGTGGCATTTTCCATTTATCTCCTATTTATATACTTACATATTAATACATTGCCTCATTGATCCTGGATGCTTGAGTTTTTAAAAATTACATGTAGTTGTCATTACAGATGAAAACAGAGGCTCAGGGAAAGCTAGTTATGTTGGCCAATTTCTGGTTATGTAGAGCAAGGATGTGGCAGAACTCGATCCTCTAAGTACAGAGTTTCTTTTTCTTTTTTTCTTTTACACTTCATTGCATTTGTGTGCCTTGTGAATATGAGTTTAGAATTTAGAGTATTTCTTTACCTCTCACAGGTATATCATAATATTCAGAAATTCTTCAATATGTGTGCAGGTTGTTAGTACCATGTTCCCAGCCACTGAAAAATGAACTCATTCAGTATCCTTAAGTAAAGCCAGATGGCTCCATTGAGAATGGCAAGGATCTCTTGTAAATAGGATTACTTGTACATTCCAGAAACTTATGACAGCTGACACATGAACTAATACTAGGAAATAACATATAGACTTTGCTGGGAGGGAGCCAAACTTTGACCACCTCCACTTGAAATGCTTCTGACATTAGAGACTTCCTAGTATAAGTAGTGCCATTGCTAAAGTTTGTTTTTTAATTTACTATGTCTAACTGTTATTTGTCTGTTCATTCACTCATTCAATAAACATTTACTGAGCACTAATTGTATAGCAGAACAGGCCAAGTCACTAGTTATAAAATCATGAATGAGGCATGTTCCCTACCCAAATATGAAGCAAACTGTATGTAATGACCACAGAGGCGTGAATAAGGGTCTTTTCTATGATTTCTCAATTCTGACAGTTACTAGTGGAAATACTGGTTGGAGAAGTGACTGTGTGGGTGAATTCTTCAGGAAGGGTTGAAATTTGTTATAGCTACGCATCTGGCAGTACTTAACAATTATGCATGATTTCATGTTTCCATGGGCACACGGTACATTATAACACATTATGTAATAGGCTGGTTGATAAAGCACTTTAAACTAGTATAACATTGTGCCTCTCTTTCCTCATCCTTAAATCACTGTACGCACATCAGTTCTCACAATATTATTCCTAGGAGTTGTTGTGAGGATGTTTTTATTATCAGTCATTGCTGTGGTAACATCATTACCAAGCTGAAGAAAGTGAAATGCAAAATAACTTGCCCAGGGCCACTCTACAGAAGACTGGCAGGATGGCATCTCACAGTTCTCTTTCATTTTCTGAGTCTCAGAATTTCTTTGAAAGACTTGCTAACCTGGATATTTTGTTCATTTATTTTCCTATAACTTAGCATGGTGCTTCATATAAGGAGTAGAATTTTCTGTGGGTGGCCCACTGGCAAGCTCTTAACTCTCCAGGGCCTTGTCTTGAGGAAGATATGGTTCCCACTCTTCTACTGTTTCCTACAGAGAAACCATAGTTGAAGAGCTCTGGTCTGTATACTAAGGAGATAGGTCTTTGTGGACTTGAATTTCAAACTTTGTAGAATACGCATCAGGTTCCGTCACTCAGAAACATTTAAAGCCATTGATACTGAGTCAGTCGTCCAGTTAGTTTCGTTTCTGTAAATATCTGCCTTATTCTGACATCACCTAGCATTCTTTAGCACAGACCACAAGCTGACAATGTTGAAGCTCAACTGTGCTAAAACCAGAAGCAGAAATAAGAACTAAATGCGAAGATCTTTTCAGACTTGATTCCACTTAATGCTTCTTAGCTATGCAGTAGGGAAGCCTGGAAGAGAGAAAAAAAAAAAATGCATTTCAGAGTCAGAGAAAAATTTTCTTTGCTCAGGCAGGTCAAGTCAGTTACTTTTCCCTTTCTTGTTACTGTTTCACATCAGTTTACCAGCTGCACAGTCAGGAAGTGAGTCTATCTTTTGAGTTTAGAAGCCTGTGATGTATGACTTGGTGTACATATGAGGACGTCATTTGATGAAAATCAGTTGATTCAACTCTTATAATATTGGTTTGCTTCTTGAATATATCTTTAAGTCTTTTTCTCTCTCAAAATGCTATATTAAAAAAGAACAAAACTCCCGTTCGAACACAACAATTATTTGAAACCATTTTCCACAGAGCAAGAGAATACTTTATATAGTAATGAGTAGCAAGCCGCGTTTTAATGTTCGCATGATTGACGCAGTGGTTCACAACAGTTCCTCTGGAACCATTCTTGCTTCTTACATTATAAGTAAAGTCTGTTCAAAGAAGGGAGCGGAAGAAAGAAAGTTTCTTTTCTGTCAGGTTGATGCAATGGGTATATGGCAACCATATAAACCTCAAGTGACTCAGTTATTACAAGGGACCTAATTACTGATCTTAGACTTTTGGGTGACACTGAATACCTTTCTTAGGACCAGATTGCTTACCTTTTTGCAAAAAAATCCCTGTTTAGAGTTTTGCACAAAAGTTGTTGTTGAGAGTGCAGTAGTAGCGAGATAAAGTGGGGTCTTGGTTTTTATAAAATGTTATTTCTATCTGGATAATCACTTGGATATGAGACTGAGTGTTATGACTACAGCATGGGCACAGTGATAACTGGTTCTGGCTCCCCTGCAGGCACAGTGAGGCCAGTTGGAAATACTAACACAGATCGGAAAGCAAGACAAGCTGACTTTTGGTGTTAACCTTAATACCTGATGTTGTTGTTCAGTCACTAAGTCATGTCTGACTCTTTGTGACTCCATGGACTGTGGCATGCCAGGCTTACCTTTCCTCACTATCTCCTGGAGTTCGCTCAAACTCATGTCCTTTGAATTGGTGATGCCTTCAAACATCCCATCCTCTGCTGCCCCCTTCTCCTCCTATCCTCAATCTTTCCCAGCATGAGGGTCTTTACAGTGAGTCTGCCCTTTGCATCAGGTGGCCAAAGTATTGGAGCTTCAGCTTCAGCAGCAGTTCTTCCAATGAAAATTCAGGGTTGATTTCCCTTAGGATTAACTGGTTTGATCTCCTTGCTATACAAGGGACTCTCAAGAGTCTTCTCCAGCACCACAATTAGAAAGCATCAATTCTTTGGCACTCAGCCTTCTTTTACGGTCCAACTCTCACATCCATACATGACTACTGAAAAAACTATTGCTTTGACTATGTGGACTTTTGTCAGCAAAGTGATGTCTGTGCTTTTTAATATGCTGTCTAGGTTTGTCAAACATGTACACACATGTTCATTCTCAGTCATGTCCAGCTCTTTGCAACCTCATGGACTGTAGTCTGCCAGGCTCCTCTGTCCATGGAATTTTCCAGGCAAGAATACTGGAGTGGGTTGCCATGCAACCCAGGGATCAAACCTGCATCTCCTACATTGGTGGATATGTTCTTTACCACTAGCACCACCCAGAAAGCCCAGCCTTTACTGAGTACTTGCTAATTACAAGTATCTTAAGTTCTTCACATACATTATCTCTGTGAGGTGACTTATTACCCTGAGCTGGTTGTAGGCGACAGAAACCTAAATCAAATATGCTTGAAGGAAAGGGAGTGTTGTTAGTTCACATAGTGAGTGTTTCACAAACTGCCTAGCTTTCAGTTCATCAAGATTGCTGGGAGAAATATCAATAACCTCAGATATGCAGATGACACCACCCTTATGGCAGAAAGTGAAGAGGAACTAAAAAGCCTCTTGATGAAAGTGAAAGAGGAGAGTGAAAAAGTTGGCTTAAGGCTCAACATTCGGAAAACGAAGATCATGGCATCCAGTCCCATCACTTCATGGGAAATAGACGGGGAAAAAGCGGAAAGAGTGTCAGACTTTATTTTTCTGGGCTCTAAAATCACTGCAGATGGTGACTGCAGCCATGAAATCAAAAGACGCTTACTTCTTGGAAGAAAAGTTATGAGCAACCTAGATAGCATATTCAAAAGCAGAGACGTTACTTTGCTGACTAAGGTCCGTCTAGTCAAGGCTCTGGTTTTTCCTGTGGTCATGTATGGATGCGAGAGTTGGACTGTGAAGAAGGCTAAGCGCCGAAGAATTGATGCTTTTGAACTGTGGTGTTGGAGAAGACTCTTGAGAGTCCCTTGGACTGCAAGGAGATCCAACCAGTCCATTCTGAAGGAGATCGGCCCTGGGATTTCTTTGGAAGGAATGATGCTAAAGCTCATTTCAAGGTTTACGTGCTCTCCTTCTCTCTCATCTTTCTTTGCTTTTCTCTGTGATGGCGTCAGTTTTAGACAAGCTTTTGTGCATATGACCTAAAAAGTTAAAATTTCTTTCCTCATAATTCTATCAGAATTCCCACATAGGTCGTTGGTTCTGCCTGTGTATTGAGTCATACCTGAACCCATTTTTGTGGTTGAAAAGATAAAATGCTTTTTTTTTTTTTTTGGCCAGGGCATGGTTTGAGAATGAGGGACCAGCTGTTTCCCACAGGGTAAAAGAAAAAAATTAACGTGAAGTTGCCAGGCAGGTCAAAATAATTAATCTCCATGACACCACAGCAGTATCATTTTTTCTTATTCACAACTATAAGAACATTGCCCAAGGTCACAGAGCAAATATATGGGAGTACATGGACTATAACCCCATCTGTATGATGCCAATGCCCATGTACCCACAAGACACATAACGAGGTTGAAGACTAGAGGTAGAAGGTCTGGATGTGATTCTGACTCCACCTACCACTTACTAGAACTGTGCCTTGAGGAACAAGGTAATCTTATCAAGTCTTTGTTTCATTGCCTGTAAAGGGAGGATAATAATTGTATCTACTTCATAGGGTAAGACTGTGAAGATTAAGTGGCATCAGTGAATG
Organism: Neotragus moschatus; assembly: GCA_006410615.1. Lineage (NCBI taxonomy): Eukaryota > Metazoa > Chordata > Mammalia > Artiodactyla > Bovidae > Neotragus > Neotragus moschatus. The sequence continues at coordinate 606,297 of SJYA01001027.1, forward strand.
TAGAGTGTTCTGCAGAGTTCCTAACATATTATAAGTGCTCGGTACATGGTGGGTAGTATTATAGTGTTTTGATTTGTTGTTTTATTTACCAGAAAACTGTAATTTAAATCATCATTTGTTCTGACTTCACGTTTAGTTGCTCATTTACTCTAGGTAAAAAAATGGATGAATAAACCCAAGCCATCACCTGATTAAAACTCCACATTTCTTCCATTACTTAATATCGCCAATTCCATACATTTAATTTATTTTTAAAATATTTTTGGTATTACTTTTGTAGTCTGATACGATGAACTCTTTTACTATTGCTTGATGAGGCAGTAAGTTTGTCCAGAAAGGGAACCACATTTGTTGTGCTCCTAAAACTAACACAATGTTGTAAATTAACTGAGTAGTGAAAATGTTAGTCACTCAGTCATGTCCGACTCTTTACGACCCCATGGACTAGCCCACCAGAATCCTCTGTCCTTGGAATTCTCCAGGCAAGCAATTGGAGTGGTTGCCATTTCCTTCTCCTGGGCACCTTCCCAACCCAGGGATCGAACCTGGGTCTCCTGCATTGCACGCACATTCTTTACTGTCTGAGCTACCAGGGAAGCCCCCAAATTAATTCTACTCTAATAGAAAATGAAAATTTAAAACAAAGGGGGGACCACATTTTTTCCCCTCCTATATGTTTCACAGTACTTAGAACTTTGTGTATACAATGTAGATATTTATTGATTTCATGTATTATTTTTCTGTACTTTTGATTATGGCTGTACCTTGAAAGACCCCTCATAGGAAATTAGCAGGCAAGATGTGGTTCCTTTTCCTTGAAATTTATAGGTGAATCCAGATATGAGGGTGAGGCTTGGGAATCAGATACCAGAAATCTGTGGGAAGAGAGGACATGCCCCCTCCCCAGGTGCAGAGGCCAGCAGAGAAAACTCCTTGTTGGGCCTCTAAGTAGTCCATCCAGCTTTCCTTGCATGTCTACCTCATTTTCAAAGAAATTTAAGGCAGCACGGTGAGAATAGAATTTTCTTTAGCACATGCATTAAAAATCAAACGTTGAGCTAGGTAAGTAGAGTTTTCTAAATTGTTTCAATGATTTGCAATGTCTCAGTGCCAAATGTGGGCTTTATTTATCTGAGAGGAAGAAAATAAGCTACTTAGCAAGATCACTCTTCTAACCACCAATCTAGCCGATTTCCTTTTAAGATAATTAAAGATTTCGGCAAGATGGGAGTGTTTTGAATATGGATTTACTATCAATATCACACAGGAGAGCTGATTTCAGGATAAGGTACAATTTAATGCCAGAATTTCAATATTTAAATGTCTTAGAGATTAGACTATAATGATAAATATGATATGCATATAGTATTTGTATATATATGTATAAAACATTGTATATAATTACAGAGAGACTACTTCTGTAGCAAGTGATAATTTTAAACTCCTTAAATGTTATAATAAAGTGAAACAGCATAGTTAGATTAATGAAGTGTTTCTTGAGTCTTGGTTATAGACTATTCAAAAAGGAAGCACATATTTGACATATATTCTCACAAGAATCATGAAAGGCTCTTTGACATTTGTCTTCACGTTATTTGATCCTCCTATGAGAAGAAGTGACTTGAACAGAGCCTTGCTGCTGCTGCTGCTAAGTTGCTTCCGTCGTGTCTGACTCTGTGTGTGACCCCATAGACAGCAGCCCACCAGGCTCCCCTGTCCCTGGGATTCTCCAGGCAAGAACACTGGAGTGGGCTGCCATTTCCTTCTCCAATGCATGAAAGTGAAAAGTGAAAGTGAAAAGTGAAAGTGAAGTCGCTCAGTCGTGTCCGACTCTTAGTGACCCCATGGACTGCGGCCCACCAGGCTCCTCCGTCCATGGGATTTTCCAGCCAGAGCTTTAGACAAAGCTATTTAAACCACCTTTATTTATTTATTTTTTAAGGAGTTTATAACAGCAACCTGGTCAAGGTTCAAGGTCATGTGCTCTTTCCATGTGGTGAAATACTTTGGCCACTTTCTAAAGTGTAGCATTTGGACTGGCAGCCAAAAGGCTAAAAAGCCTATATCTTTTTAACCAACATAAGACAATAACTATTCCCTCTATATTTACAGAATTTTTTTTTTCTTTACAAAAAAAGGTAAACAACAAAGTGCTGCTAGCATTTTGGAGTTTTCAACTAATTTCTCAGCAAAGAAAAATATACTGTGCCCCGGCTGTATTTAGTGTAAAAATAAGAGGAACATCCTTGAGACAGAAGAGATTTTTCTAGTAGGTTACCTACAAGGATATATATTGATTTCTATTGGTAGTACTGGCTTCTGCCTACAGATGTACATTGTGTCCAGGGGTTTAGAAAACAGAGCTTTTAATTCTTTGTAAATAGTAGCATTGTATGAGAGGGAATTTTTTTCTTTTTTTCACTGCAACTACAAAAAATATTGTGCACATTGGTTTAAAATGAATTGACCTTTTGTTTCAATGAGGGCGGTGTGTTACTTGTTATGGAGTGACTCCATTTGCCCATGCAAATAAGCACAAAGCCAGGATATTATCAGGCAATGGCAAAATTAAGAGGTAGGTCAGATTTAATGGAAACATCTGTCATTAACCCTTTTACAGAAACTGCCTCCGGGAATCCTTGCAGATAAAAGCTATGCTAAGTTATCTTACCTTGCTTTGCAGAGCTGCAAAGGCATGGCAATCACAACACAGAAATTCTGCTCAGAGACTGTACTTGAAAGACTGGCGCATTTTAGAATATCGAAGAAAACAAGGTTTATTTTGTGTGGCATTCTCTTTATAAAAAATTTAAAGTCAGTAGAACAATTAAGGCTGCCATTAATTTTTAGATTTTACACCAGCATAATGTTCCCCACTGTTGGCTACATTGTGTCATTCCAGTGTCATCATATTAATACCTCAAATCACAAATGAAATATTTACGAGCTATTTTCTGGAATTATGTAAAACACAAAGTTAGAAAAAAAAGTGTACCCATATCTGCACATGGTACTCCACGTTTGCCTATGTTGTGCAGTAGTGATAAGAGAAAGTTAATTTTGCTAACTGAGCATTTATTGAAGATAATTTATGAAAGTTGCAGTCACTTGGATGCCATTTATTTTTGTTGTTTTAAATTATGTTACTAATAAAAGTATATATGAGTTGATAGGCATTTGCAATGAAATTTAAAACACAACTTTAAAAGATCATAATCATGCGGTAAACTGCATTTGAAAAACATTTTTAAGTTTATGTAAGTGAACACTTAAGTCTTAATGTTAATTTGTTTAAAGAGGGCTGTGGGAAATCCCTGATTATCTCCATAGGNGCAGAGGCCAGCAGAGAAAACTCCTTGTTGGGCCTCTAAGTAGTCCATCCAGCTTTCCTTGCATGTCTACCTCATTTTCAAAGAAATTTAAGGCAGCACGGTGAGAATAGAATTTTCTTTAGCACATGCATTAAAAATCAAACGTTGAGCTAGGTAAGTAGAGTTTTCTAAATTGTTTCAATGATTTGCAATGTCTCAGTGCCAAATGTGGGCTTTATTTATCTGAGAGGAAGAAAATAAGCTACTTAGCAAGATCACTCTTCTAACCACCAATCTAGCCGATTTCCTTTTAAGATAATTAAAGATTTCGGCAAGATGGGAGTGTTTTGAATATGGATTTACTATCAATATCACACAGGAGAGCTGATTTCAGGATAAGGTACAATTTAATGCCAGAATTTCAATATTTAAATGTCTTAGAGATTAGACTATAATGATAAATATGATATGCATATAGTATTTGTATATATATGTATAAAACATTGTATATAATTACAGAGAGACTACTTCTGTAGCAAGTGATAATTTTAAACTCCTTAAATGTTATAATAAAGTGAAACAGCATAGTTAGATTAATGAAGTGTTTCTTGAGTCTTGGTTATAGACTATTCAAAAAGGAAGCACATATTTGACATATATTCTCACAAGAATCATGAAAGGCTCTTTGACATTTGTCTTCACGTTATTTGATCCTCCTATGAGAAGAAGTGACTTGAACAGAGCCTTGCTGCTGCTGCTGCTAAGTTGCTTCCGTCGTGTCTGACTCTGTGTGTGACCCCATAGACAGCAGCCCACCAGGCTCCCCTGTCCCTGGGATTCTCCAGGCAAGAACACTGGAGTGGGCTGCCATTTCCTTCTCCAATGCATGAAAGTGAAAAGTGAAAGTGAAAAGTGAAAGTGAAGTCGCTCAGTCGTGTCCGACTCTTAGTGACCCCATGGACTGCGGCCCACCAGGCTCCTCCGTCCATGGGATTTTCCAGCCAGAGCTTTAGACAAAGCTATTTAAACCACCTTTATTTATTTATTTTTTAAGGAGTTTATAACAGCAACCTGGTCAAGGTTCAAGGTCATGTGCTCTTTCCATGTGGTGAAATACTTTGGCCACTTTCTAAAGTGTAGCATTTGGACTGGCAGCCAAAAGGCTAAAAAGCCTATATCTTTTTAACCAACATAAGACAATAACTATTCCCTCTATATTTACAGAATTTTTTTTTTCTTTACAAAAAAAGGTAAACAACAAAGTGCTGCTAGCATTTTGGAGTTTTCAACTAATTTCTCAGCAAAGAAAAATATACTGTGCCCCGGCTGTATTTAGTGTAAAAATAAGAGGAACATCCTTGAGACAGAAGAGATTTTTCTAGTAGGTTACCTACAAGGATATATATTGATTTCTATTGGTAGTACTGGCTTCTGCCTACAGATGTACATTGTGTCCAGGGGTTTAGAAAACAGAGCTTTTAATTCTTTGTAAATAGTAGCATTGTATGAGAGGGAATTTTTTTCTTTTTTTCACTGCAACTACAAAAAATATTGTGCACATTGGTTTAAAATGAATTGACCTTTTGTTTCAATGAGGGCGGTGTGTTACTTGTTATGGAGTGACTCCATTTGCCCATGCAAATAAGCACAAAGCCAGGATATTATCAGGCAATGGCAAAATTAAGAGGTAGGTCAGATTTAATGGAAACATCTGTCATTAACCCTTTTACAGAAACTGCCTCCGGGAATCCTTGCAGATAAAAGCTATGCTAAGTTATCTTACCTTGCTTTGCAGAGCTGCAAAGGCATGGCAATCACAACACAGAAATTCTGCTCAGAGACTGTACTTGAAAGACTGGCGCATTTTAGAATATCGAAGAAAACAAGGTTTATTTTGTGTGGCATTCTCTTTATAAAAAATTTAAAGTCAGTAGAACAATTAAGGCTGCCATTAATTTTTAGATTTTACACCAGCATAATGTTCCCCACTGTTGGCTACATTGTGTCATTCCAGTGTCATCATATTAATACCTCAAATCACAAATGAAATATTTACGAGCTATTTTCTGGAATTATGTAAAACACAAAGTTAGAAAAAAAAGTGTACCCATATCTGCACATGGTACTCCACGTTTGCCTATGTTGTGCAGTAGTGATAAGAGAAAGTTAATTTTGCTAACTGAGCATTTATTGAAGATAATTTATGAAAGTTGCAGTCACTTGGATGCCATTTATTTTTGTTGTTTTAAATTATGTTACTAATAAAAGTATATATGAGTTGATAGGCATTTGCAATGAAATTTAAAACACAACTTTAAAAGATCATAATCATGCGGTAAACTGCATTTGAAAAACATTTTTAAGTTTATGTAAGTGAACACTTAAGTCTTAATGTTAATTTGTTTAAAGAGGGCTGTGGGAAATCCCTGATTATCTCCATAGGGGGAAACATTCCAAAATGATATTTCAGGTATTTTAGTTATGTTTATTCACAATATAACTGCCTTTAAAATTATCTTGCCTCTCATTTCTCTTAATATTTTTATTTTCACATTTTCCTTCATTGTGATTTTTTTATTATTTCTTCTTTATAGGATTGCTTTTGTCTCCTCTTTTAACCTTGTTTTCTTACTGTTCTGATGAGTATGGCCTGGCTATTTCTTTCTTTTACGGGATGCACGGATGAAAACACACCTCTCTTTTCACTGCTTCTTCTGTTAAATAAGGCTTTGCTGCTGTTGTTCAGTCACTTAGTTTATCCGACTCTTTGTGACCCCGTGGACTGCAGCACACCGGGCTGCCATGTCCTTCACTATCTCCCAGAGTTTGTTCAGACTCATATCCATCAAGTCAATGATGCCATCCAACTTTCTCTTTAAACTTATCTAAAAAAGCATTGTAAAATGAATAGAAGGATCATTTGCTTTCTCTATTGGGGGGCTTCTTATACAGTGTCTGATCCCTTCCTTTAAGTAGGAGGTGCCCACACAAGTTTGTATCAACTGCAGAATGATAAACCATTTAAACACATAATCAACCTCCTCAAGGCCGTGAGCTTGAATTAGGTATAATTATTCCAAATATTATTTTAGACAGATTGAGAGCGTATGGCATGAAAGAGAATTAGTTTTAACCATGGATATTTATCTGCTCTAAAAAATACTGATATTCAATTTGTAAATTTAAACATTAAGGATGTTTGTAAACTATTATTGGACTTTAAAAAAGTCAAGTAACCTCAGGCTCCAAACATAGATTTAAATGGGCTTAACATTATTTTATGTTCTTTCAAAATTCCCCTGTTAATTTTGCATTGATCACAAGTTAGCATTTGTTTTCAAACTATCAGTCATCTTAGTTGCTTTCTGTGGACATGTGAGCATGGGTTCCTATTACTGGATCTGTTCCTCTAGGACCATGAGCTGCTCAGAGGTGGGGATACGTCTGTCTGCTCTGACCATTGCATAACACTTATTTCAACAATATACACAATCAGGCACCTAATTAGTCTGGTTCTTTATTGACAGTGCTTTCATACTCTAATACTTAATTTCAGTGTGTCACTCTGCCCTGTATAGAAAGGCATGATGTAAGAACCATCAAAAATTGGTATCACACATGGTCCTCCACTTGATTAAAGATCATGCTCAGTGCTACCCACTTCTCCCAACTATAGTGGGGAAGGCTATAGGTCCCAAAGACCTGGCAGACCTGCTTGGTTATTTGCTAATGATTCCAGCTACCTCCCAACAGCTCACAAAGGCATGGTCTTTCCCTGAATATTTTTCTTTCTTACTCAGCTTAATAAACCATGGTATCTCTTACGTGTCATTGTACTTTGTTCTCATTTCCTCATTCATACTATCCTTTGCATCCAGTGACTGGACAAGATGTTTTGGAGATACTGACCTTTGACTGAAATGTCTATTTTGAAAGAATTTTTTTTTTCATGTTTATCAGGCTTTAATGATTGTTGTCTAAGAACTCTTTTGATGATTTGTCTTTTTCTATACAATTTTTTTTTGTTGTTGTTACAAAGAGACAGCTGTGAAATTTCTTCTCTGAATTTTTATCTGAGGCAAGACATCAACATTTTTTTCCCCTATGTCCCATGGACAGTTGACCTGTATGTAGCTAGAAGACCCCTATCAGTTCACCAAGCTGTTTGGTATCTTCTCATTCTATCTCTCTTTGATAATCAGGAGATAATTCCTTGGTTTCAGTCAATAGAGGCCTCTTTCTTGAAGGAATTATCTCAAGTAGAAGAAGCAGTATATCTGACTGATAGGCCTGCTTGACTTAAATCTAGATTCTTAACATGAAACATTCTCTTGCTGCTGATTTTTTCTCCAAGCCAGAAGAGTGTATTGTTATACTAACAAGATATTCAGAACAGTCTGTTGGAATTATCTTTTAATTCTCATTTGGGAAAAACTTCAATTTACTTGATTGCATTTATTGGATAGTCAAACAATTCAGAATTCAAAAAGTATAGAAGTTGTATACCATGAAACCCAATAAAATGCACCTAAGTCGTCAAAAAAAAAAAAAAGTTTGCATCATGAAGACTATTTCCCCATTTCCATTGTTCATTTGCCCAATTTCTACTCTCTTCACTCCCTGAAAAGAACAGTTGTTAACTGGTTACCTTGTATGTTCTTCTAGACTTTCTTTACTTGCCGATTCTTTGTGATAGTTCAGACATTCCCAGGCTCCCTATTTAATGCATGTCCATGTTCGCTTGATGTTCATAAAGTGTCTTACTATGAAGTGACATTTAACAATGTGCGTGTTGAATCTGGGTACTTTTTGCTTGGCTTTGCATTCATCTTTCCACTTATGTTTTGAAGAGAAATTTCATATTTTCTTTGCTCTAATTCTGGTTGCCAGGATGGCTGAATGCCATTCCTGGAAGGGGTGTGTGTTAGCGCTGGCACAGACGGAACCACTGGCACAGGAAAAGGAAACCATTCCTGTGTCAGGGAGATTTATCTATTCATTATTTTAAAAATTGTTATTGTTGCCATCATTGACCATTTATTGTGTGTGACCCATGTTCTGGGTACCATTTTAAACAAAGAACAAGGCATGTTCCTGGGTGGTGCCCAAGGAACTCCCAACTGGGCACGTTGGGACTCTGTGTATGGTAAGATTACAATTTCGGTAGCCAGATCTTTAGCAGTAAGGAGAAAATAATCTAGTACAATTGTTTCTTCTGAGGAAAGCTGTAAGCTTTTTATATGTGACCCTGGGGCCAGTTAGTATAGGGAAGGGGAAAGGACATAGCCTACCACTTTTATCTCTTTTACAAATTGTGCCCTTATAAGATTTCTCTTGGGCTTCCCTAGTGGCTCAGGGGTAAAGAGTCGCATGCTAATAATGCAGGAGACGCAGGTTCAGTCCCTAGGTTGGGAAGATGCCTCGAGAATGAAATGGCAAACCACTCTAATATTCTTGCCTGGGAAATCCTGCGGACAAAAGAGCCTGGTGGGCTACAGTCCATGGGGTATCAATGAGTCAGAGTGAGTGAGCATGCACACGAGATTTCTATTGGAGAAATATTTCCACATCTTTTAAAATGCTTGAAATCCCAGGCTCTAGAAAACTAAATGTTATGTACTAAGTAGCTTTAGTCATGTCTGACTCTTTGCGATGCGACCTTATGGGCTCCAGACTGCCAGGCTCCTCTGTCCGTGGGATTCTCCAGGCAAGAATGCTGGAATGGGGTGCCATACCGTCCTCCAGGGCATCTTCTCAACCCAGGGATCAAACTCAGGTCTCCCGCCTTACAAGTGGATTCGTTACTGTCTGAGCCACCAGTGAAGCATACTGGAGTGAATTCTGGTGCCCTCTTGCAGGGTAATCTCCCTGACCCAGGGATCTAACATGGGTCTCTTACATCTCCTGCCTTGGCAGGTGAGTTCTTCACCACTAGCACCATCTGGGAAGCCCAGATACCATAGCTAGAGTCAAGAAATCTTTCTTTAAGCTTTGCTGTGCTTCATTTTCAATTCCGTGTTGCATGGGGTGCCACAATCTGATGAGAACAAGTAGCAGCCCACTTTGCAAAAGAGATCCCATTTTGGAAGAAAGAAAGTGAAGTCGCTCAGTCATGTCCGACTCTGTGACCCCATGGACTGTAGCCTGCCAGAGTCCTCTGTCCATGGGATTTTCCAGGCAAGAATACTGGAGTGGATTGCCATACGCTCCTCCAGGGGATCTTCCCAACCCAGGGATCAAACCTGGGTCTCCCACATTGTGGGCAGATGCAATTTTGGAAGAGTTGAGTGTAAATATAATGTGATTTAATTGATTTATGCTTTTCATGCATTAGAGAAAATCACTATTTACTGTGATTCTGTAGGCAGGTTTTTATTTTTTGTAAAGTTAAGGATCTCTTTATAAAGTGAATAATACCCCATTTGTTCTTTAGGTTTGCGTTTGTGATTTGTATTTTCTTTAAGGGAGAAACATATATCGAATAAGAGAGTGCACAGTAGCACTGGCTTCCTAAATTCTCCAAAAGGTTACACATATCAGAGATACACATATCAAGGATACACATATCAGAGGAAAGAAAAGAAGAAGCGAAGGGGACTATTGTTTCCCTGGTGGCCAGTGGTTAAGACTCTGCACAGAACATACATACACACACACACACACACACACACACACACACACACACACACGGAACAAGTAGAGGATGGAGAGGGGACTTATTTACAAATAATGTACAAAGGGATTTCCACGTTTTACAGTGTTGGTGGAGGAAACACGACAGCGGAAAATGATCCTGCAATATTGAGACATTGATGGCTGTGTAAAGAGCAATATAAAGAAACCTATGTAATTCTCTTTCCAATATTCTTGTTTAATTCTACTATTGGTCACAAATTATGGAAAGGAAATTATTTCAGAGTTAAACTTCAGCACTTTCTTAAAGTTGTTACTTTATATTGTGAAGTCAGTCAGTTTCATTTATCTGGTTGAAGTTTACATTTTAAGGCTGACTATAAAAACAGTATTTCACATGCCAGTAGCAATAAATAGATGATGACCGAACTCTATTAAATACAGTCAGATACATCCTAATAATTGTAAAAGCACTAGCCGTCTTTAAATAGGTTGTGAAAACTTAAAAAAAAATCAAGACAATGTGAAATTAGAAAACATTTTTTACTTTAAATTGGTTAATTCATTATAGATGTCAGCATATGTAAGGCAACTGAGTAGTAGCAGGAGAGACACTCGTTAAGTTAAATATTAAAAACCTTTTAAAATTAGCAAATTAGTATTAAATGTATTGAAAGTAATATACGCAGAGATTATCCATGTAAAGAAATCCATCCCACTGGAACCTGGAATGTTGAAAGCTGTTTGTTGTTGTTTTTGTTGTGTTTTTTTTTTTTTTTTTTTGGCTGTTGTTGAGTGCAGTCTTCTATTTACTTAGTGATCGATAGTTTTCTGGTTTTGTCATTCCTTTCTAACTTTAATCTATATGCCTTGGGTAAGGCAGGAATTGGGGCTTCCCAGGCGGTGCTAGTGTTAAAGAACCTGCCTGCAATGCAGGAGACATAAGAGACATGGGTTCAATTCCTAGGTTGCGAAGATCCCCTGGAGGACAGCATGGCAACCCACTCCAGTATTTTTGCCTGGAGAATCCCATGGACAGAGGAGCCTGGCGGGCTACAGGGGGTCACCAAGCATTGGACATGCCTGAAGCAACTTAGCACACACACACACAGGGCAGAAATTAATCGGGAAGCGTAGACTTTGGGGATTGCCCATGTGAAGAAGCAATGGAGGAGGCTGAGGCAGAGAGACTGAGAAAGGCAACAGAGTCGCCCAAGATGCCTTCCCAGCTCTTCCAGGGAGGCCAAGAGCTGATGGATTTGTGTGTGATGGTCTTAAATGCTAAACAGAGGTTAAAGAAGATGAGACCAGAGAAGCGGCCGCTGGACTTGGAAAATAGGCATCAGTCACCTTTGGGAAAAGAGCTTCTGTAAGAAGGCTGGAGCAGAAGACTCCAGTGGATTGAATACTGTATAGGAGATGAGTGCGGAGAAAGTCGATGGGGCCAAATTTTCGGGCAATATAGTTGTTGTTGAAAAGGAAAAGGAAGCAAGAAATAAGGGAAGCTGGATCAACAAAAATGATACAATGATTTACTATGTGTTTGAGTACTATTTGTTACAAATAAACTTCCTTAAAAGGCAGTTTTCTTCTTTACCTAACTTACCCCAAACAAATCTTGAACTGTTAATACTTTTTTCAAACACTTTATAGCAATTTGCTTGTGGGTTTTCACTTTTTGTCTATTTTTTAAAAGTAAAAAATTACTGGAGTAGATGTTCTTGTATTGAATCAGCTTTCCACCCTTGCATTGAACACTATATGATTATTTTTTAATTCACACTTGTGGTCTGCGTGGTAGAATTTGCTTTTCTTTTATTTAAGTGATTTTGGTCTGTAACACTGTTTGTGTGTGGTATACACGTGATACTGTCATGGTCTGACTTGGTATCAGGATTGTGCTAATGCTATAAAAGAACTGTGAGTCTTTTAATCATTTTATTGTTTTGGGAAATGTTTAAACAAGAAAAAAAATTCTCTTCAACTTAGTTTTATTAGAATGAATATAAAACGACCTGAGTCAGGAAAAAAAAAAAAAATCTATCTGTCTGGCATTTTTTTAGAGATGGGTCTTTAACAATCATCTCAGGTTTTTTTTATGGTCATTCTCCTATATAGGCTTTCTGTCTCTTTTGCCACTTGGTAATTTCTCTTTAAGAAAATCATTTTTAGGATGGGGAAAAGAATATATTTTAGGCCATGGAGAAGGAACTAATAGATGAGAAGGAATTTTATGATAGAAACAGAGGAATAATGTAATTAAGAAGAAAATTTTTTTCTGGAGGAAGGGGTGATGGAGTAAAGAATATATTTAGAAGAGTCACAAAGAAGTAAAAGCATTTATCCTTCAACTTGAGAGAGGCAGGTAAGGTTTGGCCAAAATAGGCTAGATTTAGAGGTGGAGGAAACTGTAATTAAAGGTGAAGGAAGATAACATTTATTCGTTCTTTCTCTGTCGGGCATTTTGCAATGTGTTATGTGGAAATACTCACACTTAATCTTCATACAACTCTATGAAGCAGGTTTTATTCTCTCTATCCTGTAGCTAAGGACACCAACGGGTTCAGTAATTTGCTCAAAGTATCACTTCTGGAAACCATGAATCTTTTATTTGTATTTACATAATATGATTACAGAGCTTTAAGTGAAAACAGTTATTTTTGTTTCCTATGACTGGAATAAAAGACAGAAATGGTATAGACCTAATAGAAACAGAAGATATTAAAAAGAGGTAGCAAGAATACACAGAAGAACTATACAAAAAATGATCTTTATGACCCAGATAATCACAATGGTGTGATCACCAACCTAGAGCTAGACATCGTGGAATGCCAAGTCAATTGGGTCTTAGGAATCATCACTAAGAACAAAGCTAGTGGAGGTGATGGAATTCCAGTTGAGCTATTTCCAATCCTAAAAGATGACGCTGTGAAAGTGCTGCACTCAATATGCCAGCAAATTCGAAAAATTCAGCAGTGACCACAGGACTGGAAAAGGTGTTTTCATTCCAATCCCAAAGAAAGGCAGTGCCAAAGAATGCTCAGATTACCACACACACAATTGCACTCATCTCACACGCTAGCAAAATAATGCTCAAAATTCTCCAAGCCAGGCTTCAACAGTACGTGAACTTTGAATTTCCAGATGTTCAAACGCAATTTAGAAAAGGCAGAGGAACCAGAGATCTAATTGCCAATATCACTGGATCATCAAAAAAGCAAAAGAGTAGCAGAAAAACATCTACTTCTGCTTTATTGACTATGCCAAAGCCTTTGACTATGTGGATCAAAACAAACTGTGGAAAATTCTGAAAGAGATGGGAATAGCAGACCACCTGACCTGCCTCTTGAGAAATCTGTATGCAGGTCAGGAAGCAACAGTTAGAACTGGCCATGGAACAACAGACTGGTTCCAAATAGGGTAAGGCGTACATCAAGGTTGTATATTGTCACCCTGCTTATTTAAGTTATATGTAGAGTACATCAGGAGAAATGCTGGGCTGGATGAAGAACAAACTGGAATCAAGATTACCAGAGAAATATCAATAAACTCAGATATGCAAATTACACCACGCTTATGGCAGAAAGTGAAGAAGAACTGAGATTCTTGATGAAAATGAAATAGGAGAGTGAAAAAGTTGACTTAATACTCAACATTCAGAAAACTAAGATCAAGTCATCTGGTCCCATTACTTCATGACAAATAGATGGGGAAACAGTGACAGNATATAGGCTTTCTGTCTCTTTTGCCACTTGGTAATTTCTCTTTAAGAAAATCATTTTTAGGATGGGGAAAAGAATATATTTTAGGCCATGGAGAAGGAACTAATAGATGAGAAGGAATTTTATGATAGAAACAGAGGAATAATGTAATTAAGAAGAAAATTTTTTTCTGGAGGAAGGGGTGATGGAGTAAAGAATATATTTAGAAGAGTCACAAAGAAGTAAAAGCATTTATCCTTCAACTTGAGAGAGGCAGGTAAGGTTTGGCCAAAATAGGCTAGATTTAGAGGTGGAGGAAACTGTAATTAAAGGTGAAGGAAGATAACATTTATTCGTTCTTTCTCTGTCGGGCATTTTGCAATGTGTTATGTGGAAATACTCACACTTAATCTTCATACAACTCTATGAAGCAGGTTTTATTCTCTCTATCCTGTAGCTAAGGACACCAACGGGTTCAGTAATTTGCTCAAAGTATCACTTCTGGAAACCATGAATCTTTTATTTGTATTTACATAATATGATTACAGAGCTTTAAGTGAAAACAGTTATTTTTGTTTCCTATGACTGGAATAAAAGACAGAAATGGTATAGACCTAATAGAAACAGAAGATATTAAAAAGAGGTAGCAAGAATACACAGAAGAACTATACAAAAAATGATCTTTATGACCCAGATAATCACAATGGTGTGATCACCAACCTAGAGCTAGACATCGTGGAATGCCAAGTCAATTGGGTCTTAGGAATCATCACTAAGAACAAAGCTAGTGGAGGTGATGGAATTCCAGTTGAGCTATTTCCAATCCTAAAAGATGACGCTGTGAAAGTGCTGCACTCAATATGCCAGCAAATTCGAAAAATTCAGCAGTGACCACAGGACTGGAAAAGGTGTTTTCATTCCAATCCCAAAGAAAGGCAGTGCCAAAGAATGCTCAGATTACCACACACACAATTGCACTCATCTCACACGCTAGCAAAATAATGCTCAAAATTCTCCAAGCCAGGCTTCAACAGTACGTGAACTTTGAATTTCCAGATGTTCAAACGCAATTTAGAAAAGGCAGAGGAACCAGAGATCTAATTGCCAATATCACTGGATCATCAAAAAAGCAAAAGAGTAGCAGAAAAACATCTACTTCTGCTTTATTGACTATGCCAAAGCCTTTGACTATGTGGATCAAAACAAACTGTGGAAAATTCTGAAAGAGATGGGAATAGCAGACCACCTGACCTGCCTCTTGAGAAATCTGTATGCAGGTCAGGAAGCAACAGTTAGAACTGGCCATGGAACAACAGACTGGTTCCAAATAGGGTAAGGCGTACATCAAGGTTGTATATTGTCACCCTGCTTATTTAAGTTATATGTAGAGTACATCAGGAGAAATGCTGGGCTGGATGAAGAACAAACTGGAATCAAGATTACCAGAGAAATATCAATAAACTCAGATATGCAAATTACACCACGCTTATGGCAGAAAGTGAAGAAGAACTGAGATTCTTGATGAAAATGAAATAGGAGAGTGAAAAAGTTGACTTAATACTCAACATTCAGAAAACTAAGATCAAGTCATCTGGTCCCATTACTTCATGACAAATAGATGGGGAAACAGTGACAGACTTTATTTTGGGGCTCCAAAATCACTGCAGATGGTGATTGCATCCATGAAATTAAAATACACTTGGTCCCTGGAAGAAAAGTTATGACCAACCTTGACAGCATATTAAAAAGCAGAGACATTACTTTGCCAACATAGATCTGTCTAGTCAAAGCTATGATTTTTCCAGTGGTCGTCGATGGATGTGAGAGATGGACTATAAAGAAAGCTGAGCCGAAGAATTGATGCTTTTGAACTGTGGTGTTGGAGAAGCCTCTTGAGAATCCCTTGGACTGCAAAGAGATCCAACCATTCTATCCTAAAGGAAATCAGTCCTGAATATTCATTGGAAGTACTGATGCTGAACTGAAACTCCAATCCTTTGGCCACCTGATATGAAGAGCTGACTCATTGGAAAAGACCCTGATGCTGGGAAACATTGAAGGCAGGAGGAGAAGGGGATAACAGAGGATGAGATAGCTGGATGGCATCACAAACTCAATGGATGTGAGTTTGAGTAAACTCTAGGAGTTGGTGATGGACAGGGAGGCCTGGTGTGCTGCAGTTCATAGGATCCCAAAGAGTCAGACATGACTGAGCGACTGAACTGATGACTGGATAGAACACGTCTACTGTTAGGCATATATACTTGTAATAGTGTATATTTGTATATATGGTCACAACTGCCAATAGATTTTCTGTGTATCTAAATATACAAATATATAAGATTAGGTATGTGATTATATAATTCATGTGAACAAATTGTACAGGTAGAGATTTACCTAGAAGGAGCCCTCTCCAGGATGATAATAATAGCAATGATGATAATAGCTTCATTTATTGAGGAATTATGTATTATCTAATTACTGACAATTTATATTTTTTATAGTTTGACTCTCACCATAATCATAAAAGTAAGAACAGTGATCACTAGTTTTATAGATGAGCTTATTAAAGCCTCAAGAATTTCAGAAACTTGCCTGGTATCACAATGGTGGTCCTTACTAAGCAGACAATCAAACCTAACTTTAAAGAATTGTATTTCTCTATCTACCAGACACATCCTCATTTTGGATTTTCATTTATTATCTCTCAGAATTATTTAAGTTGCTTTTTTCTGTTCATGGAAGCCCCTCCAATGATCCTATTGACTTTCCAGATTCAGCTATGTGAATCTTTGATGGTTGGAAGACTTTTTTTTATGACTCTGCTACATAGTTTTTCTTGGCCTAAGGTAGTCTATTTGAAAAATCAAAATAAAATTAAACAGACCCTCATTCTTACTCCACTGAAATGGCACACACAGGGAGTACATTTACAAAATGTTTGTTGATGTTTGTGACCCTCCAGATAAGGCATGCCTTACTCAACAGAACCCAAGAAATGATACACCTGTTTATTTGTACAAAAATGAAAATCGACGCACTTTTTAAAAATCCTGTGGCCATCTGACTGGTGATTTTTCTACTTGGTAAAATTAATCACTGTCAACTTTGGAAAATTCATATTTCAAGGAACTTCAAAGACACTTGTCATGATCATACACAGTCACTTACTTACTCCCTTTTTCTTTTTCACTTTTACTTTTATGCCTCTGTGCCCACAGCATGTGAAAGCATTGAAAGAAAATAAGAATCTTAGACTCATAAACATACCTGCTTACCATCTGGCAGGCATCCCAGCAGTCTGGTGATCTCCTTAGTTATCCAGCAGATAGTAGAAAAACAAGAGCCCTGTGAAGATTTCACATGTTGCCATATCCCTGCCAGATGGTGATTTGTAAAACATGGACAAATTGCACTGGCTCCACTTTCCCTCCGACAATCACAACAGAAACACTGTAGCAATTGTGTTTCATTTGAAAGCAACTTCTATTAAATAACTTTTAAGGCATAAACATCTGAAGATGATTGGGATAAAATGTAGTATCATCTCCAAAGAGCTAGTCCTTTACAAACTTGCTGCTCTGTGCACTGCCACTTCTAGCTTGCGTGCTCAGTCGTGTCCTACTCTTTGCGACCCCATGGGCTGTAGCCTGCCAGGCTCCTCTGGTATTTTTCCATGCAAGAATACTGGAATGGGTTGCCATTTCCTTCTCTAGCTACTTCTAGGATTCTCCCTAAAAAAAAAAAATCTATATAGGGTTGGGAAATGTCAACATCATGGGACATTTGATTACTACCTACTGATTCTTTGCCACAACAGGATGTTTTTCTGGCATCTAATGGTGGGCTGCAGGGCTAAAAACTTGTATTGACAGATTTGCCATTTGGGACAACTACCTCACATTGAAATGCGAAGAACTGAATATGGGTAGAAGCAGGGAATTCTACTCTCTGTGTTAATGAAACAGCAAGTCGTTTTTGTTTTTTTTTTTAATTTTTAATTTTTATTTTTTCATCTCAGGTGTACATGAGTTCCCAAAGCAAGTAGTTTTAAAATAAAATTTTCCCACTGTTTCAGTTGTTCTTGTGGCTGCCTACACAATACTCAAATCACTGGTGAGTTCAGATGAAAAATGTCAAACAAGCGGTTTAGTCCTGGGTAAACAAACTTGTAGTTTGTGGTTCTAACTTTTTCAACAAGTTCTGATCTCAAAGCGTACTTGGCCAGAGAAGGATATCTTTTCAACTTTTTCAGTGATTCAGAAGTCCACCTGGATCTAGCAGACATAAAACTTTTCTGATATTGAGAGAAAATGATAGAAGATAACCAACCCTTCTTCCCTATTGCAATAGTTAAATTTGCTTAGTTGTTTCTCTGCTCTGGATAGAATGTACCGGTTGTTTTGTCCTGATGATATGGATACAGTTAACTTTTTTTTCCTTTTTCAGTGGGAGCTTTATTAACATATATTTAAATACCAATTATCCATTTAAAGCATACACTTTGGTTGTTTTAGTATATTCATAGAGTTGGGAAAACATCATCAATTTTCAAACATTTTCATCACCCCAGGAAGAAATCCCAAATTTGTTAACAGCCATTCCACATTTATCCCCAAACTCCACAGCTGCAGGCAACCACTACTTTACTTTCTCTGTAGAGTTGCCTGTTCTGGACATTTAAATTAGATGGAATCATATATGATCTTTTGTGACTGAACTCTTTCAATTAGCATAATGTTTTCAAGTCTCACCCATGCTGTATGTCAATATTTCATCCTTTTTATTGCCAAGTAATATTTCCTTGTATGGATATACCATATTTTATGTATCCATTTATCATCTGATAGACATCGGAGTTGTGTCTACTCTTTGTGAAAATGTAGTTATGCACATTTGTGTACAAGTTTCTATGTGAATATATTTTATTTTTCTGGGGTTTATATACCTAGTAGTGGAGTTGCTGTGTCATTTGGTAACTATATTTTTAACCATTTGAAGCGTACAAGGACTGTTTTTGTTTGTAACTTCTTAATCCTTACAGGCCAGGAATGTAGTTAGACTGTAGACACACTGAGTGTCTGTAAAATATAGTATTTCAATTCCTATTTCAGACTAGTAAATGAACATGGATTTCAGAATTAGGTAAAACTAGATTTTAACCCCAATCTCGCCACTCACAAACTCTGTGATATTGGGCATATGATTTAATATCTCTTAAATTTTATTCCATCGTCTGTGAAATAAGGGTAATACCACCAATTTTGCCTGCAATTTGTGTGCATTGAATGTGATGATGTATTGAAAGCAACTAGCACAGTCCTAATTGCACATCAACTTTCCAATAAATGTTATTTTCTTTTGATTTTATGCCTTTGAGTACCTGAGATGTAGGAATAGACTTAAGGAAAAACTCTGGGTTGATTCAGGTGTTCAGGTGAGTGTCTTCTTGGCTGAATTATAGGCTACTTGGAGGGAGCAATCACATTTTTATGTTTTTTATTTAGGACTATATTTAGAGTTTAATAATCAGAAGATCAGGGAAAAAAATGAATGTATTCAAAACATTGCTATAAATTTTAAGAACTCGGTGTTAAAGAAAATGAGACTTTATTGCAACATTTATGCAGTTGTATCTACAACATTTTACTAATGGGGGGCTTATTCTACATGTAAACCATCTCATAAGGAATTGAAATAAGAAGGAAGGAGGATTCTAAGGATTCTTTTTGCGTTTTTACTGAAATATATTTGATTGACGTATAACATTGGATAAAGTGTAAGGTATTCTGAGGGGCTTCCCAGGTGGCACTAATGGTAAAGAACCTGTCTGCCAATGCCAAAGACAAAAGAGACTCTGATTTGATCCTTGGGTAAGGAAGATCCCCTGGAGGAGGGCGTGGCAACTCACTTCAGTATTCTTGCTGGGAAAATCCCATGGACAGCAGAGCCTGGTGGGCTACAATCCAAGGGTCACAAAGAATTGGACACGACTGAAGCGACTTTGCAAGCACACAAGGTATATTGAGCAATCATTTCTAGTTATAGTTTCAAAGTGAGACCTTTCCATAAGGACCTTTCAGATAATTTATGATTTTCAAACACCAGGCCTTTGGCTGACCCAGAATTGGGATGTCCAATTAGTTCCATAGAGATGGAACTTCCTAAGGAAGGTGTTATAAGTCATAAACATCTAAAGTCTTTAAGATGTCTTCAGGGCTGTCTCCCTGACTGCAGCATAAACCTTGCTTAGAGCGCATAGGATGATATGAGTATTGAAAGGTCTTGAGCAAAGGGGAGTTCATCCTCTTTCTCAAGATTGAAATACCCAGTGGGAGATGATTTTCTGCATGCAAAATCTGGCCTTATATTATGTCACCTAAATCCTTTTTGGTTCATTTAAATCCATTTCCATTAAATCCATTTTCATGAGTCCAAGGTATTATTTTTTTTTTAGTCCAAGGTATTATTAAATAGCATGACAATCTGTTAAAAGAGCAGGAAAATATTTATCTAGATTAGCAGGCTTCCTGCATATCCCCTAGTCTTTTAAATTATCCCAGAGAGGTGCAGTGCGGCATCAATGGTTGACCAGTGAAATTGACATGTTTCCTTTTACCAGTCTTTGGGGGTCAATTGTACTGACCCCTTGAAGCTTTAGAAGTATTTGAAGAAGCCAAGAAAGTTTTATTCACGCTTCTAAAAAGAGGTGGGGAGAGGAAGGAAAGGAAAAGTGTAAATGGGCTGGGAGATGGGGCTCAGGTGTATTAATATTGTTTATAATTATACTTGAACACATTTTTAAACCTTTTTTTATGGCTTCAATCTCTAAGTTTAGGTAACCTTTTTAAGTTTAGCCTTTTAAGATAATAAATTTGACTTTGTTAATTATATGTATTATCACATATCTCCTATATTTTGGGGTCAAAACAGACTATTTGAATTCTAATAATTCCAATTTGCATTATTAACACACACTACTGGACTGATATCACAGATATTAATAAACTTCCCAGGTGGCTCAGTGGTAAAGAACCTGCCTGCCAATGCAGGAGACACAGATTCGATCCCTGGATCGGGAAGATCCCCTGGAGGAGGAAATGGCAACCCACTCCAGTATTCTTGCCTGGAGAATACCATGGACGGAGCCTGGCAGGCTATAGTCTCTGGGGTCACAAAAGACTTGGACACAACTGAGCATGCTTGCTAGACTGAACACTTCTCACAGACAACTCATACTTTCTTTTAAAATGAAATTTGAATTTCAAGCCTAGATTACTT